>NCKU01002468.1:0-19013 GCA_003675995.1 Dinothrombium tinctorium
TAATGAATTCACGATATTTATTTTTATCTCTGATACTTACTTTAAAATTAAATCTAAAAACACATATTTTAGTTTAATAAAATAATCTTGAAAGAGAAAACATATGCAATCATTGACCAGGCATTGTTCGTAACATGCATTATTCTATACACCACGAACCGAAATAATAACAATTTAACATCGTTTTTCATTCCTAAAAAACATCGTCGACTTATTAAAATCATATCCATGAACCGATTTTTATAAATCTTTTTCAATCTTAGCAACAAGTTTGATAACCATATAATCTTTAAAACTCGCATGATAATTTCAAAAAATTGAAAAAAGTAAAATTCTCAAGGATTACAGCATGCGTTCATTTTAAATGCGCTTTACTTTTTTACTTCGAATACCGACTGCTTGTCTCACGTCGCACTTTGATATTTTCATATTTTGCACGCTTTTAAATTACCTTTAAAGTGAATTCGATTGAAATTAAATAATGTGCAATAATGAGTGTAATTATTTTGATTGTTTGCATAGTTTGGGCATCTGTACAAGCGCTTCATATGATCACTTATTTAGGATGTCATCGTTGTGTATTCCTTTTCTGACGAAGAAGATTTAAAAGCAATGGCTTCGCTTTCAATAACAAGAGCGCAACAAAATGAACGAGAAAATTTATCTTAAGCGCATAAATTTTCAATTATTTCCTATTGTTCCTAAGATTTTAATTTAGAATTCTCTTCTTGTGAAGCGTAAAATTATTGTTTTACTTCAAAAGCATTTATTAAATTATGATCAATTGTCCAAATGTTCTGATGTCAGCTTTATATCATTTCAATTGTTTTGTTAGCTTTATTTTCGCTTTGTTCTTTCTGGTGGTCAGAACCAGATAAGCTTTTCAACGCTTAAATTGACCAGTTGGCTATTTAATTTTTAAGTAACGATGAGTAAACTTTTTATAATTTAATAAATATTAAATAAATAAAGAGAAATTAACGATTATAAAGTTTTGCGTAATTTTTGTGTGAATTTTTAAAAAGAAGTGAAAATGAAAATTAAAGCATCACGCTTACTGATTTTGCCACGATACAAAAGCTTTGGTTCCATTTTTGCCTTCTTCAAAATTTTACTTTTGGTAACGTGTTTGCTTTACTTAATTTACGTTTTTTGCTGGACATATTATTGTATGAATGAGTTTCAAGATACGATCGACCTGCATAAAAACACACCAGAACTGTATTACATCAAGCTGATCAACGAGAAGCATAAGCAATTCTTTCTCTTCACTGGCATCATTGTAATCATTTGCACTGTGACGGCTATCACGGCGATTTTGTACGAAAAAATTGACACAATGGCTAAATACGCATGCACTACATTCTTGATGGTGGCATTCGAGATCGTAGGTGCAGCTAAATCAAGCGAAGATAAAGTACTAGAGCTGAAACTTGCATCTGCTTGCGCCGAATTTGTTCTCTTACTTCTGGTCGCTTTATTTAGCTTTATCATTCTTTATTTGGAAAGGAAGACTCTGAGTGTACCTTCTTATCTAGACGTCGAAAGTAGTTCAAAACGTGTTGATGAGAAGGAAAATAAAGGAATTGATAATTTAGGGATGGTCGCGTGCGAAGATGGTTCAATCGATTCAATGACGAGAGAAGATAAAAATTCGGTCGCAAATTCAAGCGTGGGCTCATTCCTAGAAAAACCGTTGTCGGCTCTTGATTAACCAGCGTAAATATCTCTGATTACTTGCACTTGTTCTTTCAAAGCATAAAATATTCAAATTTATCAAGTTAAAACTACTTCTGATGAGCGCTCGTTTGTAAGCCTAAATTTAAAATAAAAAATTAAGAAATGAAATAAATTACCAAATAAACTTGCTTTAAATAAAATAAAATAAGTTTAAAAGCAAGATTAAGATTAGAACGAAGGTAATGAGTAAAAACTTTTGCTTGTCAGGTGCAGCCAAACAAAAAAAATGATAAAAATTACGTTCTCTAAATTAATTTTAAAAGCTGTAAATTGAGGAATTGAATGAGATGCTCTTTAATCGATTTTCACCTAATCAGACGCTCGACAAACTCTTTAACTAATTTACTTCTAAAAATATGATTTAGAATCAAAACGTTAGAAAATTTTAAATCTAGAACTAGTTGAATTTTTGCCGAAAGATGTCACTTAGAAGCCTTTTATTTTTCAATTTTTTGCCAGCACATAACTCTAACTTTTCCCTTAGTAAAATTATTGACTTTTTTTGCAAATTAAAATTAAAATTTGTGTTCATTGTTTATCGAACTTTAAATTTCAATAATTGAATACTTTTATGCAAAAAGGGGATATCGACTTTCTTTAAATAACTCGCGATTTTTTCAATCAAATTAAATGATTTTAAATTATGTCATTGTGAACACTAAGTTTTGTCTAAATTAAGGATAACACATCATGAAACAAATATTGATCAAAATATAAGCTCAAGATTTATTTAACGAAAGCCGATAGCTCCTTTTTGCATAAAAGTATTCAATTGTTTTATACATAAAAAATAATAGTAAACCGGTAAAATTATAAATTAATAAGATTGTAAAATATTTTTTAATTTATTTAAAATATTTTTCATTTTGCCTAATATTTAACGAAAATTAAAATTAAGAGCAACAAAAATAAGAGTAAACAGATAAAAGTTTTCTTAAATAGAATTTCAACGTGAATCTTAAAAAATTAATTAACCAAAGCAAAAATATTGTTAATTACGAAAATAATAATTTTCATTAATTTATTTTAAGTGTTGATTTAAATAATTGTCATAACTTTTAAGTTTTAAATGATTTGTTTATATAAAAGTGTTTAAAAATTGAAATTCTATTATTCGCTTTGATCGGCATTGAAATTTTTGCTTTTCTATTGTAATTTGAATATTTTTTTAGTTGTCTCCTTATGTTCATTGTCGCGGGTTATCCCGCTCATTCTCGCCTGATTCACCCTGATTACTATTATCTTTATGATTATTTCCACTATATATACTCATGCGAAACATTCCCAAATTGGTCAGATTTTAAGTTAGTGTCAAAACATTCACTTCGATCAGTCACTCAGCTTTTTCTCTCGTTTCACTTCTCTTTTTTGTAAATAGTCTCTTTCTTTAAATGTGTACAAATCGAGTTTCCACAATAAAGATTTCGTGAAGTGAATGCTCATAGATCTTGGTACTGCCGCTTTCATTCCCTAATATTGTAACTTTCATATAAAGCCAACACATCTTTTCTTTTCGATCTACTTTTATCTCTACGTTTCTTAGAATCCATTAATTCTTATTCGACTTGAAAGATAACCATAAGCTATTAGACAGCGGTCATCGTAAATTGTCAATTCTCGGAATTTCGCTTCTTTCCAACAAAAGATCCGGATGCAAACATGCAAGATCTTTTCAGCACATGTAAGTTCATAAATTCTTGGCATCAAATGCATACTCACCCGCATTGACCCATTACAATTAGTAAACAGAGTCTTACTGTTTAGTCAATGAAACTCATTTAATCAACTAAACATATTTCTTTTTACAATATTTTATCTAAATCATCATTCATTTTTTATTCTAATAAGGCCATCATGCAAAATAATAAGATGTAATGCTAATTAATATTAAAACAGAGAAAGATTTAAAGTTAAACTAAAAATACTTATAGTAAAATAGACTCGACCCGGATCATCAGGGTTCAATTGGATCACTTTTTACAGATTATACCTTGATATACTCAGAACTCTTGGTCAACTCTAATCGGGAACATTTTTTCATTTTAAGAATTTATGTGGTGCAATTTTTTAATAATAAAATGGTTAAATAGATTCAAGTTTGGTTAATAATTTGAATATAAAAATAAGAAATGAAAAGTTTTATCCTAGAAATAAATTAAACGTCAATAGTCGCCAAGTTTTTTTAACTTTTGTGGCTCATAAGTCGCAGTAAAAAAACTTTGATATGGTCACAAAGATTTGTCATCAGCGATTTTTTGGTTATGGATAAAAAATTTCAGAAATATAGACCCCCTCTCTATTCCCCAGATAACTACTTAAAAATTTTGGGCAAATACGTGTTTTGAATTCTTTTTTCTGATCGTATGAAATGGAATTGAAAAGTATTTCAAGGATTGAAAAAATTTCAAGAAAGCAATGAGCATTCCTAATTCTCATTATATTCGTCTTTTAAACAACGTCATATCACATGTGTATCGTTTTCGGCTCTTTGCACATCAAGCTAATGTCGTGAAAGTGTTTCCTCTTTTTGTGCTGCGTTCGACTCGCAACGAGTATTATTTTATTCAAGTGAAATCAAACGGAAAAATTGTGTTTTGCTTAAGGAAGGATATAGCGTAGTATGAGTGCGATCATTATTCTTATCTGCTCTATATGGATGACAATTCAATTGATTCAAATTTTACATTGTTTTATGGGCACTCATTGCTAAATCAATGTGAAAAAAAATTGTCGCTGGCAGTGAGAAAAAAAGTGAAATAACTATGGAATAACCTGAAACTTGAAGTATTTTCAAGTAAACAAACTCATTTTTCGCTTTTCTCGTGAAGAAGAAGCAAAGAAAGAAAATGAACAAGACACTAGCTTACCTTCAATAGCCGCAGCAAGGGAGGAATATTACGTTTCTTCTCTGCTACTTTCACTTGTATTTGCTGGTTCATTAATTCGCTTTTTCCTTCATCGCTAAACGTGTACAAACTCGCAATGGTTGTGAAGCGAGCAGAAACGTATGCAATGTGTTAAGAAGTTAACTCAAAGTCAGAGATTGAAAGCAAATTTTGTTCTGTTCCCTTTCGATCTCCAATTTCACCTTTTCTGAGCGATTTCGCTTGCTCGTTAAATAACGTTGTTTAAGTTCAATAATTGTCAAATTAAAAGAGAAGATTGACCGAATTTCAAAGGCGTGTAATTGAGGTGAGGAAGAAAGAAAGAGAAAATGACGGCAAGATCGAAATTAATTTTTTTGCCACGAATGGCGAGCGCTGGCATTTGCTTCGCTGTTTATAAAATCGCTTTGATCATCTTGTTTCTCGCCTACACCATCTATGTGGCATTCTGGACCTGGTATTGCATGGAGCAATTTCAAAAAATAGTCGACGCGAATCCGAACGTAATGCATTCGGTTGCCATAAACAAAACACACAAACATTTCTTTTTGTTCACCGGCTTATTCGTTTTGTCTGCCTCACTAATCGGACTTTGGGGCGTTTTACGCGAATATATACCGGTGATATTCGCCTATGTGATCATGTCGGTGCTTAGTCTGGTATTTGAAATGGTCGGCGCGATGAAATCAAAAGATCCCGATGTGCTTAAGTATAAGAGCTGCACGGCGGTACCCGAATTGTTAATGATGATCATTTCGTTTATATTTTGCTTTATGATACGTTCAGTCGAACGAAAATTAGCCAATTTGCCGATCTACCGACAAACAATGGCCGAGTCAAGACGCGAAAGCTTCGTTGAAAACGCCGCTGAGGGCGTCGAAAGCCCAGCGATGGTTGCCGACGAAGAGTCGAAGCAAGATTCTTCAAAGGCCGCCGAAAAAGTAGAACTACCGACACCGGAATTCAAAGGAAAATCGTTTCTCGAGATACCTTCATCGACGAGTAGATCATCAGATTAGAACTTTTCATATTTCGAAATTCTTTTGTGTGCGGCAATATGAACGAATTTGGCTGTAAACTTCGAATTTACTTCTCGAGTTTTTTATCTCATCGCGGTTTTAAATTTCAATCGAACGTTAGAAATCAAAAGTTTAATAATCTGATCGGTGAAAACATCATTTGTTTGGCGGAGAAAATTCAATTAACTTGAAATAGATTAAGTTTTAAATGATCTGATCAGTTTTGATCGTTTCTTTCTTGCCAATAAATATTTAACATTGTCTATCTTACGAGCCATGCGATTAAAAATGTAAAATTGATAGAAACAAAAAAACATTTGCGTCGTAAAAATAAATGAGAATAAATTTTTACAAACTTTTCCTCATGAAACGAAAATGAAAAATAAAATTTATTATTCGCTTAACTTCCTTTAAAGGTTACGCTTTTAATATTTTACTACAAATTTGTTTCTTTTTCAATTTTTTTGCTGATCGAATAAATTTTCATTTCATTTGAAAAATTTTGCTTACTATGTTCACATTAAATTTAGATCACAATTTAAATAATTTCACGCGTGTTTATTAAAGCTTAATTTTGTTTTTTTATTCTCACGCTGAACACATCGGAATTACCGTGATTGCTCAAAACATGAAGAGGCACTTTTTTGCGGCTAAATTTCGCGTTTCTTTATCTTGATCAATGGTGAAGCAATTGATGGTCATTTTTAACCTTTTTCTCTGCTCGAGCTTTTCGGTGTTTGACTTTTTTGCGTCAATAGTAGTACGTAATTTTAATATTTTTCAACATTAGAGCGTAGATCCGAAAAATCTCACACTTTATTGATAGGCCTAACAAGAGAAAATAATTATAAAGTGAAAATGAGATTAACTAGCTTTCGTAGATAATTGAAAAAATTTGAGATGAAACAAAATAGCGAACAATACGAAGTTGAATAGCAACGGTAATAACAGATAAAAATAATCGAAGTCAAATGTGATTTTGATAGGCGCACAACTAAATGCATTCAGCTTGTTGTCACAAGCGAAATAACACCTCTTTTGTAATTTTTGCGAGCAAAATGATCTCCGTCCACAAATGTTGAATTTTTTTATTTACATACTCATTAGATAAAAGTGAATTTTATGTTTCTCATGTTTGATACTCAACTATTACTTTAAAACGAGCACAAAATGGAATCTGAGTTTATTCCCGAAGATGTGCTCGCAAGCGAACGGCAGCGTTTTCATCGTATCCAAAGCAGGCTGGTCACGGTTAAACTGTTAATATTATTCGTGATTATATGCTCGTTCGTCTACACAAGCACCGTTTTGATACTCGGCTTTCTCGAGTTGAACGAACAACGCGAATGGAGTAAATACTATCAAGGCTCGCTTCGCGACATATTAGTCGTGTACAGCAATCATTTGCTGTCGTTAACTGTGCTAAACGCAATCTTAATCGGCGGCATATTCGCGATACTCGCCGAAAGTTTCACCTGGTGCATCGCGTTCATTTTCGAATTGTTTGTTATGTTCGTACTCTTCTTTGTATTCGAACGCTTCAACGATACGATCGTTTTGAAAGCTGCTATCGTCATACTCTCAATACTTACGATTATTTTCATCGTGTTGATGCGACAGCGAAGAGTGAGTCCATAACAAACAATCTTGGCAAACTTTTTATTTTGCTTTACTGTATTTGTTTTGTTTTGTTTCTTTGAAATCTATAGCATCGATGTAAATACTTCAATTTAAAAAAATAAACAGAAATTTGTCGCAGGTTTTTTATTTAGTCAGTTCAATTAATTCATACATACGCATCATGTAAATTTACTTTACAAACTTTCGCCCCGCACATTTTGCACTGAGCAGACGAGAGAAGCTATCGTTTATTTAATGCGAGAAATTTTCATAAAATTTTACACTTGAACATTAATTGTCGCGTAAATAACAGCTTCGATGAACATTTTCGACATTTAAATAAATTGCGAACATTATTCACTGCGAAATTCACTAAATCTATTTTCACTACGTAATTTAACTCGACATCTGTTTCATTTAACGACAAGTCTCGTTCTTAATTTTCTAATATTAATTAAATAGTAGCTTTCAATTTACAATTTAATATTTTTGTCGACTATTTATAATTTTTTTTTCTAGAACTATCGAAGCATAGAAAACAACATCATTTGTTTAATTATCAGAAAACTGATTTACGATTTAGAAATTCAATTTGATGTAAAATTTTTTCAATACATTAATTTTTAATAAATAATTTTGATTGATAATTAAGCAGAATGTAATGCCCGTGTAAATTCAAAATTAAAACTATTTTTTATATTTAAATCGATGAAATAGCGAGCAGATTCGATTCAACAGTTTCCACAAGATAAAACATCCATTCAATACCTCAAGCTTGAATTTGTCTAAATTGAAATCTAATTTGATGTTAATGTGTTAAATCAATAATTTTTTATGAGATCCAAATTAAGTTGATTTTCAAAAAATATATGAAGTTATGATATAATAATAAATAAAATTTTGATCATTAATCTCGATTCGTTCAAACCATGATAAACTCAAACACAAAGAGCTAATTGTAATGATAAGCGCAATTTTTAAATTATTTGTAATGGATAATATTGATCCAATATTTGTCTGTAAAGGATTGCCAAAGAGTTATTTATCTCTCTTTCTATTCAAAACTGTTTATGTCAATATTAAATATATGGATAAGATAAGCAACTTTTCGGCACTCACTTTAGCACTTCAAACGATGTCTTTTAATACAAATGATTAAACGAGGATTATATGTGGTCAATCGATGCTTTTAAATGGATTTAAGTGTTTGTTTTATTTACTAAATGTATAATAGTGAAGCGAGATTGCTCTGGAGAAATAGTCTTCTAATAGACATACAACAAAATTAAATATTTTATTAAGAGCTTGTTTCTCTTTCAATTAGTTTCAGTGCAATTCAGTTGATTGCCGTTTTGTCATAAATTTTTGCGATATCTTATACTAATATGATGCAAAAAGTAATTTTAACCTGATTTAAGCACTGTCGATTTTCACTCACTCGATCAGAAGAGATAACTTCTATTTTCTCTTTATTTTTACTCGCTTGTTATTTTCAGAAGCTTTCATTGTAACAGAAGGGTGATGATAAAAACTCATCTTGATTTTTATTTCACATCTTTTCTTAAAAATCGTAATTTAATTTTAGTAAAGCGTTCCTACACATTAATGATAATAAGTAAGCAATGTGGTCAAATAAAGTGAGATATTTAAAGGGATCTAGGCGTTTCTTAGTTAAAGCAAATAGAAACATTGAATACAAGAAAGAGCTTTCGAGAAAGATAAGCTTCCAGTTTCGCATACGCCTTAAGATACTCTTTCTTAAATTCTTGCTCTTACCGAAAACCAAAAATCAAAACTTTCTTCTCGTTTCACACTTTTTAAGAAATCATAAACGTGGGCACAAATAAGCAAATACTCCAATAAATCGTATTGAACAGTAAGAATACGAGGGCGAGCGAAATCATTGCATTCTTTTCACATGTATCGTTCTCAGTTCTTAATCGATTAGCTTTGCTCGACTCGGCGAAACTGTCACCGCTGTTTAAATTGCCTTCCTTATTACCGCATTCGCCATTGCTCGCTCTGCTCAGTGAAAAGATCACGAGGGTCAATGAAGCGGTAATCAACAGAAAACAAACAAGCAAATATATATCGAGACTTGTCGTTAAGCCGATATTCGGAACAATTACCGAATTCGCAGTGATCATCGTTATAACGTGAGCAAGCAAAATAGTGCCGCTAAGCGTTAACCGAGCGAAGAAAAGTTTCGCTTGCAGTCGAAATGGTAATAAACTGGCGATTACCAAAAGCGCTGATGGTATGTAAGTTCGACAAATGTAGCCGAGTGAATGGCGATCGATGATGAATTCGATGCCAATGCGTGAATATATGCCTGTGCTTATATTTAGGAATTGTGTGAAATTTTTATACTCGACAACCGCGAAAGTGCTCAGCTCGATGTCCATATCATTATCGAATTTCCATTCATATTGGATGTCATCTATGCTGTATCCATCTAAAAAACAAAAACATTTTGAGTGAACGTGTAAATGCATTTTCGTGATTAGAAATGAATTAAACAGTTTTTGTGTTTAAAAAGTTTCCATTCAAAAGATTCAATTGATTTTTATATTTTTGTTCTAAAATTTTAGGTGCAAATGCTTGTTGAAAAAAGCTTAATTCATAAATGTAAAAAATTACGGATTTGATCACAAACAAACACTTGATTTAATTTTCGATGAAATTTTACACACACATTCTATACACAGTTTACTAGAAGTAAAGAGATTTTTGGGAATTTTTACTCTCCAACCATTGTCAAAACGAATTTTTCTTTTCTTTACCAAAAAATTGTTTTGCTTCTTTTTCAGTCTAAACGCGCACGCAGCAATGCGAAAACAAAAGTGAAGTTACAAATTATTGAAACGAAGCTATATTCTCAATTTCAAGCAAATTCGACATAAAATACATTGGAAACGAAAAAATTGCTAAAAGTGGCCTATGGGTGGAATTGAAGTCTTAAAATACTAACGACAATTTAGTAAGTTTTATTTTGATGCTAAACACAAAATTTCATAAAAATAGTTTTTCATAGCGCTAAGAAAATTACGTTCGCATAATTTCGCAATGCGGATTTAGTTTTCATTAGGTGTCCGTGATGGTAAAAAACCCCGATTTTTTGTTATTTGGTGCGCATGGTTAAGATAAACAACATGGACATAAAATTGAAGCTCTTTTTTTATTTTTTATAGGTTAAATTCATAAAAAATCGATTTTCTCGCGAAAAACGAGGTTTTTCGAAAAATTGACAGTAGTTCATAAGACAGAGTCGAAAATAAAGTCCGCTTCAAGCCCTTTTAAATGAAATAAAAATTTTTAATTTCCGCAACACTTTTTAAAAATCAAATTTTCTTCAGCGACGATCACCACAACAGTTTTTTTTTGAATGTCCTATAAGCTTAATGTAACTTCAAAACAAAAAATTAAATAAAGGGACAGTGGCTCATTATGCAGCGCGTGGATCACAATCGCTGCGTGAGAATCCGGGCCCGAAGGGCGAGGGTTCGAATCCAGGCTCCTTCAAATAAAAGAAAAATTTTTGCACTTATTAAACTTAAATTTGAAACACTGGCAAAAATAATTTTCTACTCTCGGGATTTGAACCCACGCGGCTGAGGTATGCTTTGCTCTACACTCACACCACTCAGCCACTATGCTTATTTCAAAAGCGACTGTTTAAAACTTCTATTCAAGTTTAATATCTTGAACTCTTTAATAATTCAACTTTTAAATTCCTAATTAAATTGCAGCTCATACGTTTCATATAATTCTGATGTTTATTCTCGTGAATTTAACATAGTTTGGTGCAATTTTTGTGATTTGGTGGTACATTGTAAAATTTGGTCATTTTGGTGACAGAATTTTAAAAATTTATTGCGTCATTTATACGTTATATCGATACAGAATAAAGCATTTTTAAACAAATAAAAATTTTGGTTCAACACCAAAATCCATGAGCTTAATCATTTGTTATATTTTTAAGAAGTTTAAATTGAAAATAATAATTATTAAGCCAAACAATGCATTTCTTAATATTGTGTGTTTACTTGAGTAGACGAAGTTCTTGCTTGATTTACATTATCTTTTCTTCATGTATTTCTTTGCATTCAATAAATTAATTATTTAATTCCACTTATGTTCATCTCCAGAATGAAAACTCATAAAGATTCTATCTTGTCTCATATACAAAATGTGGTGAAAATTGACTTGCAAAGCTTGATTTGCTAATAAACGGACAATGGAAAGGACGAATAAAACGTTCGTAGATTTTCTTCAACATTCGTGCTAAAAATTTGCTACGGTGCTTAGCGGTACAAACAGATCAAAAAGTATGGCGAATTGATTTTAAATTTTGTGCCATTAAAAATTAAATAATTATTAAACATGCAAAGTAAAATATTACTGACGATTAAAATAACATTAAATTCATTTAAATTTAATAACTCACAACTTTCAATGATGAATTTACAACTATGACGATCCATCGGAAAAAATGCAAGCGACGTATCGCAAGTGATTGTCGACAGAAATCTAAATTAGAAAAAAAGATTTCAAAATAAATGTTTAAAAATTTTTCTTACCGTTGACTGATAAATACTTTGCCATCTTGATAGATCCGAACGAATGCGTTTGGTACCGTTATTTGATTCTGATAACCCTTTTTGTCGCTTGGGAAAAATGTGTCGGGAATCCATAGTTTGTCGATCAAATCTTGGCCGCCAGATAAATACGCAAAACGATCGTCAAAACGCAAACGATTGTCAGTCCATGTTTGTCGAAGATAGAAATCGGCTTGAAAATCCTATTTTTCAAATTTTAAGCACTCAAAGCATTAAAAATTTAAATAATTACAAGATTAACATCGGAGAAGTCGAAAATTTTCAACGGATAAAATGACGCAGTTACAACAACGGGCGAACCTAAAACAAAAATTCAAAGCACCTGATCTTAAAATCTTATGTTTTACCTTTTTCGCCCGGTCTTTCTAGTTTATTGTAGTTTCGCAAAAATTTTTCAACGTTTGAATTGATGTTATCAGATAATCCGTCGACAAAATTTAATATTAAGATAACAAAGACAATAGTACTTAAAAAATTCATAATTATTTGAATTGATCCTAAAACTCTTTTTTTTTTCTGTTCAAAAACTGGTAAAATGTAAATCGATCACCACTCAGACAATCTTGTAATAGAAGCAAATCGAAATGAAACGCGTTTTGTTAATATGGGCGTGTTTGAACCAAACACGCAGTCGAAAGTTTTTCGATTAACCAAAATCGAGAAGTTCACTTCTACCATACTTTTACCACTTTTTTCGATTTACTTAACCATAGATTAATTGAATTCACTTCTACTTGAAATGTTCAAGCTAAGAGAGTTGTTACATTTTAAAATTAAAATACACTTTCGAAAAACTTTGGCGCTCAATAAACAAGCGAACTTATTGCGATTAAAGCTTAGCTTGCAAACATAGGTTTGCAAAAAAATTCGAGTGTATTGCATACAATTTGTCGGTTCATTTCAGCAAATCGAGCGAATAGTTAAGTTGCGCGTAAAACGTGCCGAATTTAGAAATTTTTTCTTCTTATATTCGCTTTTTTCTTTTATTTTGTCCGTAATTTGATTTACTGCATGCAAAATATGGTCCCGCAAAAAGTAGCATTTGCGCTCGAATGACTCGACCGATGCTTAATTTTGTATTAAGCAACATCATTTGCTGGCGAACGAAAATTGATCTCTGGTCATATATATTCTCGACTTAAATTTAATGCCTTGCTGCTTTTTTTAATGGTGATTTCAAAATTTTCTTTTTTGTATTCAAAAATATAATTAACTTCGCTTTACGCTCGAAATGAAGCCAGTGAATTTTTTTAAGGATATACTCGTGTCAACGAAAATATTCTAATTTCGCAAACTTCATATGCAACGAGATTTCCATTGAAATTGAATGAACACTTGCAAAGCTTGAGTATAAAAATCGATTTTGATGTTAATTACAAAAAAAGCATTTGAAACCAAAAAATAAAAAAATTGAATTTCAAATTCGATGAAATATTTTGTAAAGTTAAAAATTGTTGAATTGTAAACATATTGTGGTAAAAATGTTTATCGATCATAACTCTTATTGAATTTGAAACTTTTTGGCTAAAACGTTATCAACCGAAAAAGCAAATTTCTACTTTGAAATTCGAGAGTTTGTTCAACAATGAATGAAATGCATTTAGAGAAGCAAATTTCGATAGGGCAAACAAGTAAAATTTCCCAGAATCAGAGAAAGGCTTTCAATCATTTATTATTTTCAATTTTCATCAAAATTCAATAGTGTTTTAGGTAAATGTCTGAATTCAATGAGGAAATTTATTGTTTAACGAATATTAAAATAAATTCAATTCACAAGTACTGATAAACTCTATTCAAAAGACAGCTTCATTTTGTTTTTAGAAATTAAAAAAAAAATGAACGTTTTTAGGCGCACTCACCAAATTTGATGAAAATTATCGAAAAACTAAATGTTTAATTGCCATGCAATACTACATTAGCTAATATATTACAACGACGAACCAATACTGAAAGCACCATTGAACAGCAGAGTAATTTATCGCACTTGCAATTGGCTCGCATTTCATTTATTAATGTGATTGCTTATTATTTACGTAGCTTAATGAACACACATATTGTGAAAAGAACAATTGATATTTGCTGAGACAAGTAGAAAAAAAAACTCAATTTCGCCATGTTTACAATGGATGCAATCATAATGGAGATGTCGGCGTAATTGAACAAAGAATGAAATTAATCGGTGAGATGCAAATTAAGAATGAGCGTTACTTTCGCTTCTTTTAACACAATTGAAGCTATTATGTTGATAACATCGACGATTATAGCCTATTTTGTAAGCAATTGGTCGTGAAAGATCAAATACTAAAGCGAGTAAATATTCACGTGTCTATGTGCCTCTATTTCATAATTTTGAGAACAATACAGTGCATTAGAGTGGTGTATCACCAAAACACTTAAATGCTTTCTTTGCTTTCATACACCTTGAATCTTGAGCTTTCACTTTGCTAATTTATCAAAGCACCTCAACATAAAACACTGACAATTGTGAAAAAGAAAACTTGCAGGATGACGAAATAATGAAAAAGTTTTTCACATTTCCGAACCTCGTTTTTAACAAAGCACGCGATAGTTTTCATATTGTAAACTTTAAAAAATTTTTTTAAGCTTACTCTTACGAAAATAATGTTTTAAAAGGAAATGAATGCATTCAGGCTAACTTTCGCGTAAGGCGCAAAAAACGTCACACATTTCCCTTTAAAAGAAGAGATCGTATGACGTTAATGCTAAGTTCGCACCTCTAAAAAAATCGCACCACTTATTTGAAGATATTTGATGAATATAATATCAAACGTCAAAGTTTAGATACACTCGATGACAGAATTTTTTGAGATTATTACATTAAATTTACCAGTTCTTATGGATAAGATAACAAAACATTCTGTCATTGAGTGTACAGAAAGGAAGTTGAGTTAGCTGATTTAAAATTAGCGAGATCATGTGTTATTAGTCATAAATAAGTCGATAATTTAGTGGTACAATCGTGTCCAATAAAATCTCACTTCACGTTAAAATCACTCTAGTGCAAAGCGAAAGAACGAAAGATCTTATTAGACGCAAGTGTACAAATTACTCAATGTCTACACTAATTCGATTCATCGAGAAACAAAAGCAATTTTTTGTTCACCAGTGGATGTTAATTCAAGCTAGAGTATCAGAAAAGTCTAAAATCATAATTTTTTCCCCAAATGAATTAAGTTTTAGCGGGTTCTCCGAATATATGAAGCTAAACCTTTTTTATCTATCGGCTCAAAAATATTGCGAAAGGTTTGTTGAGCCACTTAAATTTTATGCTGTCTTCAGGAAAGTAATAAAATAAGTTGTTTTAACAAAAACAGTTAAAAACTAGCAAGTAAACAAGTCGAAATTCATTTGTTTACTCGTTTACTGAGTTTACTGAAAGGAGTAAAAGCCAATAAAGTTCAGAACTTGATAAGACAATCAATTTCACTTTTATTCAATTATCTTGATTTATTATGACATATACTGTGTCGCCGGCACTCGATGCTTTCCTCTTTTGCCAGCGACAAATGTCATAACATTATTTTACGGAATTGATAAAAGATTTAAGACTGCAATTCGGTAACATTTATTTTCAAAGTTATTTTCATCAAAAAATTTCTCACGAATCTGTTCATCGATCTTTACAAATTATTAGTAAATAATATAATACACTTATTAAGAAAATAATTTTCAATTATATCACTGTTAGCGTGTATTCAAGGCGCTTTTTTATTCATAAAATCGAACTTCGAAATAATATTTATCAAGAGAAATGCGGCAAAATAAACTAATGATCAAACTTCTTAGAATTAACTTTCTTTGAGTTTTGATCGGACACTCATCCGAATTGTACCGGGAATTGCAATTTTAGTTTATTTTTTGTACTTTCAAGTGCGGCGAAACAAGCTTTAAATTGGTATTAGCATTCAAAGAGTTATTTTAACAGCGCTCAAATTTTGAACAAAAAAATGTAACTTTCAATAAACCGGCGCAAAAGTCTGAAAGCTTTTTTACCCGAAAAAAGTTTACATTGGAATTTGTTTTATTACAATGTTTAAAGCTGAAGTATTAAGCTTTACCTCAAATTTTCATTTTCATCGCTGCTCATAATCATTTTTATAAATGATTGACTTCTTTTGATTTTATAAAAACACTTTTTACGTATATGATAGCTTACCGTCTGAGAATGTGTTTAAATTCGCTACGAAATTAAATTTGAAAACCAAATTAAACTACAGCAACTGAAAAAAGCTTCAAATCCCCACGATTAGTCATTTTATGGACTTAACTTTTTAAATTGAAAGCATCGCAAAAATGTTTTTAATTTCCTTAATTAAAAAAATTTAAAAATAGCCACAAGAAAGCCGAAAAAAAAAAACCAGAAATAAATCATTGAAAAACAAAAGATACTCTTGGAAACAAAAAGCTTTGCGTTCACTTGATAAGTTATCGTTGTCATAGTTTCGGTGCGGCTTCGATAGCGGTGCTGTTTCATCGCCAGTTAAACTTTTTAGGGAATGTACTAATTTTTAAAACAAAAATTTATGCATTTGCCAATTCTTGCTTACTGCAGAATACATATATACAGCTTTGGACAAATTAATTGGCTACCTTATTGTTAAAATTGCATTGAAAAATCCTGGTTTTGAATGCAAGAGAGTCAAGTGATTTGTCATAAGCTTTATGATGAAATAATCAACATTAAACAACATGAAACATTAAATCTACATTGAAATCAACTGCCTCTTCCGCCATTTAAAAAGATCTTTTTTCAATGATTTATGCTGATAAGATTATCCAATTATTTTGATCAAAGTTTTATTTTGAAGAGCACATACGGAAGAATTGCATAGAAATAATACAAAAATTTTTAATTTAAAAACAGTTTATTTAAAAACTATTTTTTTATTATTTTTGAACATAAGAGAGCTTTTGAGCTAATTATTACTTCAAACAACATTTTTGGAAGAGTTAATGTGAAATCGTTTGACAAATTGATTCAAGGAATTGCATTTTAGGAAGAAAACAATTCGAACTAAATTTTGAGATTAGTTTGTTCTAATTAGAAAAGGAAGAAGATGAACGAGGTCAAGTACAGCTATTTTGGCTATTGCTATTTAGGCGCAGAACTAGAGCGAATGAGATGGCCACGATTCTCTTCTCAATCATTTTCTCTGTCCATTAATCGAAGAAGCTTATGTTCTTTATTAAAACAGTTTTTAAGCAGTAAACAAATATTAATCGCGTCAAAAATAAATGAAAAACCTTCAAAAAGTAATCATTTTCTTGTTGTCGTTTGCGACAAAAAATGTTAGGCACGTCTTGATTCGATGTTTTGAAAAATTGTTCGGAATTCAAATAAAATACAGTTGAGTCCCACCATTTTGAACACTACGATAATCGGATCGCATGCTGGACATTGTCGCTTTCACTAAACACTCGATTTCGCCGTAAAACAAACTAATCAACCATTTCACATTTTGAACAAAAAGAATATCAACGATATAAGTAATGATCACTGTTTGACTCGTTTTCGCTTCTCTAAAAGTCTATTTTTAATTTTCTCTATATTTTTCAAACGAAAGTTTGAGTCGTAGTCCACTCGCATTGAAGCTAATGCGACCGTCATTTCGTCTTGCACTTCAGGCCATTGATCGATGTCTTCTTTCAACACTCGAATCGAGTGCAATGGTGTTTGCGGCACCTCCGTATGTCGAGCGATCCATTTATGTTTCATCACTTGCTCGATGGTCAGTCGTTCGCTGGGATCAGTTTTCAAAAGACCACGTATCAATTCTTTCGCTTCTTTTGAAACATTTCTCCATTCGGCATCAGGAAAATCATATTCGCCTGCACGTATGCGTTTTTTCATTCCTGGACTGATCGGCAGACCATGATTGCTATAAAATGGTGGATAACCGCAAAGAAGAATATACATAATTACACCCAAAGACCACATATCACACGATTTGTCGTATTTTTCCGGCCCCAGTACTTCGGGTGCAACATAGTATGGTGTGTAACACGGTGTTTGCAACGATTGCTGGACGGTTGTCTCTTTTGCGAAACCGAAATCTGTTAATTTCAGAATACCAAATTTATCTTTACGAGAATAGAGTAAATTTTCCGGTTTCAAATCTCGGTGGGCAATGTTCATTCGATGCAAATGAGCGACTGCTGCACATATATTGTTCATTATTGCTGCCGCTTCGCGTTCCGTAAATGCAAGTTCAGCTCGTTCTTGAATGCGATTGAATAACTCGCCGCCCTCCATACATTCCATTATAATGAGTAAACATTTATGATTTGCGTAAACATTTTCATACACATCGATTATATTAACTATGTATTTACAGTTTGACGCTCTCCAATGTAATTCGACCTCTCGTCTAGCTTTTGGATTGTCGCGAAGAACCTGGAAGTGATTAAAATGGTTAAATAAGCAGTTTTTAACATCAAATTGAAGGTAAAACAAACGCGCAAATTAGACACAAAAGCAACAATTTTCGTTAAGAATATGAAAGCCGGAAACTGTACTATCTATTGCGTTTTTTAATCTGCTTTTCATTCTAAATGTTTCTGCAACTTTGTATACTTACAATTGCATAACAGATCTCAATGAAAATTAAAGAAGCGGTGACAAAAAATATCTCGATAGGAAATAAGTGGTAAAATCCTATCAATTGCGATTTTTTTTAATACGATCGTCATCCGATATCAAGGAAAAAGATTCACTCCCATCTTTCAAATCATCATTATTTAAATATCTTCACTATAATTAATACTTTTTTCACAGAAACCAAGGGTAGAGTAGGCAACTTTTCTAATTTAGTTTTCTATTTAAATAAAGTTATTATTATTATTATTATCTAATGATCATCTTTTACAGAGTGTCTCCTATAAAACCGTACGATTTTAAACTTAATTATTTCAACAAAAAAAANNNGTAAACAAAATGAAATTTCACAAAAACATTTTTCAGATATTCCCACGATTAGTGTAAACAAAAATTTTGCGCCAAAATAACACATTCGGACAAAAACCCGCATTCATTAAAATGGTGTTGAATAAAGAACAACGTGTTTTTGTAATCAAAAAATTTTACAAGTTTGAAAGCTTAGAATCAGTGC
>NCKU01002469.1:0-19012 GCA_003675995.1 Dinothrombium tinctorium
AAGATAAACGTTGTACGATTTCAAATTCTTAATTTATTCAATAAAACATGTGGTGCGTTTTAATTCACACACCCTGTATAAGGCCGAATTTTACTTACCAAAGGTAAATTCAAATCGTGCAAAGAAATGTGAAATTTTTACTATGAAAAACGGCAAAATTTTGGATTGACTTTTAATTCTTGTTTTTTGATATCAGTTGATTTACTAATAAAAGATTCGAATTAAGTAGAATTATGTGAAAGATGTTTCAAAACGCGATGGCAATTGTAGTGTTTTATCAAGACCGACAATCTAATAAGTTCTGATCGTTACCGTTCTTTTAAAGATAGATTGAGATAAAAATTCAAACACCCAAATATCAAATTGATACTAAGAACAATTTATTTAAGACTTATATTTAAATAAGTTTAAATAAAAAATTCAGTTTCTAATTTAACTTACTTTGCTGGTTTTCTATTTTGAAAATTTATAGTGTTTGAAATAATTATATGAAAGATATAATTTTAATAATTTAAACGATTAAAAACTTACCTTTGAGTAAAAAATTTCATATGAATATTTCACTTATTTTAACAAAACTTACCTTGTTGCAGACAAACTGTGTAGCATTAAAAAACACAAAAGCGCGAATTCTCCGGTTAAAATAGTGAATAAATTCTACATGATATTTATCTAGCAACATACTCAGATCCTTCTTCGAATCCATCAAGATGTCTGCTTCTTCTTTACACTTGATACATTAACTCACTTTGGGGTGTTAAAAAATAATCGTGAGAAAATTTCGGAAGTTTTTCGCGAGTAGAGTTCAGAAGACAGTTCAGTTTGTGTTTATAATGTTCATTTTCTATGGATTTGATTGCGGTCATTAATATGGAAAATCATTTGTATATTCGTTGAAATTAAGGACAAGTAGATAATACTCGACACATTACTCTCCGAAGATAGTTCGACGTTTTAAAATGACATTATACATAACGCCGTTTGTTTACGGCAAAAAAGTAGTTATAAACAAAAGAATAAAACAAGAATGTAATGGCATCGCATAAGGAACAGACCATCGGTCGAATTCTTCTCATGAAAGCGTCGAAATAAATACCAATCAATAAGAAGCAAAAGAAGTTTACGAACGGCTGTTCCGAATACGCCGTTTCTTAATCTTCATTCATTGATCTGCAAAGAGAAATACATCCATTGAAATTGTAGACAGTGGTTAATGCGAGCGCAGGGATTGCGAATAGTAGCGTTGCTTAAATGAAATCAGTCGGAGGCGGAGGTATGAAGAAGTGTGCTAAACGTGAACGTTGTATCTGACGATCACATCGGGTTTTCTGCGACAAGTGTAAATTGTAGGTTTCACTCGAAGTGCACATTTATTCGCAGATTCGCAGAATGCAGAGAAGGGAAGAAACTGAGATTCGGTTGCGATTCGTGCATTTACTAAGATGCAGACTTTATGGTTATTCATATAACGAACTCTGTTGACTTGATTTTTGTTTCTGAGTTATGAACTCAGAAATCATAAGTATGCGAGAGGCGATAAGTTCAGCGTGCTTTCACTGATGGCAAGTGTTAAGCCGACGGTTTGTGCCTTGTAACAGGCAAATCCCGACTTCGCTCCATTCAATCACTCTTTCCGCACTCTTTAAGAGTGTACAGAAGACAATGTCTTCAACCGACGGTTGAAACGCTTAACACAAGTGAAAACACCAAATTCATCAATGAACAATAATATCTGTGAATGTGTACGTTTGAGAGGTCAATGCAATCATTGAAGGTTTCGGTTGCATAACTGGATAAATACCTTCTTCCTCCTGCCGATTGGCCGAAAGGCGATCGGCTACGATACGAGTGGTAGTTACCCCCGAAAGAGCCTCCGTCGTATCTGTCCCGACCCCCGCCCGAAGAGCCA
This sequence comes from Dinothrombium tinctorium, assembly GCA_003675995.1. Classification (NCBI taxonomy): domain Eukaryota; kingdom Metazoa; phylum Arthropoda; class Arachnida; order Trombidiformes; family Trombidiidae; genus Dinothrombium; species Dinothrombium tinctorium. The sequence goes on from NCKU01002469.1 coordinate 1,910, forward strand.
TAGCGTGAGCTTCCGCCACTGCCACTACCATTGCCGCGATCGTAGCGGCCACCGCCTCTCGGTCTGTCGTTGAAGCGATTGCTGGGCTTGTATCCACCGCCTCGGCCTCCTCCTCTGTAGCCGGGCGAAGAGTACCCGCCACCGCGAGGGCTGCCCATTCCGCGGCCGCGGAAGCCGCCGCGGCCTCCTCTGCCGCCTTCCCTGCGGTTGTTCGAGTGCTCGACTCTGATTTTGTTGTCATCGAACAAGGCCTGACCATTCAACTGCTTCACGGCCTCCTCCGCGTCGCGGTTGTCGTCGAATTCGACAAATGCGAAGCCAGGCGGGTTCTGCGCGACCCAAACGCTGTTTAACTTTCCGTACTTGCCGAACTCTCTTTCGATCTGTTCTTTGGTGACGTCGCCGCTTATTCCGCCGATAAACACCCGCCCGTACGTCATTCTCCGATTTTTACGCTTTGTGTTCGCTTTTTCCGAAAAACTTCGATTTTTGAAAATGCTTTCACTCCCTTTCAAAATGAACGCTTGCGGGGACCGTTCTCTGTCTGCGCTCCTTGCAGCCGCTCGGCGACGGCGCACCCTTTCGCCCTCCTCGCGTTCAGTTTGTTTTCCGATTTCACGTCTCCGAATTTCAATCATTACATTTTCAGCCTTTTTAATTATGCACACATTTGTGGTAATCAATCGTTTATTACGTTTTTGATGGCTCAAAAATGAATTTTACGCGCTCCTTTAATGTAATAAATGTCTCATTTTCGCAATTCTTACTTTTGTTTTTGCGACTCATTTCGGAAAATTAACTCTTCAAAAAAGTATAAATTTGGTTGGACATGTTCCAGTCTTTTAGTATTTGTTGTTCCGATTTCAAACAACAGTTTTAAACACAAAATATTGCCCTTTAATGTCAATACTACACTATGACGGTTTTATCGATAAGTATAGTTTGCCTTTAATTGTTTGTTTTTCTGGATTTAATTTCTTTATTATTTGAGCGATGGTTGTTGTGAAGTCTGTTCCCATAGGTATCTTTTTACTCTTAAACTTTTGTAAAAGTTCAGTTGTTGTCATTGGTTTCCGCATTAAGTACCGCTTTACAGCTTCTTCAGTTATACCATCATTTACAACATTCGAGTCCATTGATTTCGGTTTTTTGGAGACTGGTGCTTCGGGTGATATTAATTTGCGCTTTATTGCTGACTTCGAATGTTTTTCATCCTTTTCTTCCACTAGAGATGAATCTGTGACAGATTTTGATGCATCTGAACCGTTTTTCGACTTGTTAACTTTCTTTTGCATGAACATCGCGCTTTGAAATTTTGAATCGTCGAAATCTGAGTCGTCAGAATCTTCGGAAGATGAAGAGGATCCTGAGTTTGCTAAATTTAAAGAGAACCTTATGCTTAATATTCTTTTACAAATAAAGACTTACAGTCATCTTTTTCTTGTTTAATTTTGACTTTTTGATCTAATTCTGGAATTTTCTTAGATTCTTCAGATTGCGTTTTCTCTGAATTCGGATCTATAGATTTTTCTCGATTTTCTTCTTCTTCTTCCTCTTCATCACTAATCACAAGTTGTCTTAGAGCATCTTCATCTTCAACTCCTTTCAATTCTCGGTTTAATTTTTCATCTACCTCCTCTTCCTCTGATGATGATGATGACGACATGTAGTCAACTTCTCTTGTGTCAAAATCGCCTTCATCACTATCTTCGTGTGGTTCGCTATCATCATCTTCATCATCAGATCCTTTCTTTTTCCCTTTGCCTTTCTTTACTTTTTTATTCGAGCCTTTAAGTTTATTTTTGGGCTTTTGATCTTCTTCATCACTCTGATTTTCGCTCTTAATGCCAGAATTGTCAGAATCGTAATTCCAGTCATCCATATCGGAAACTTTAAAGTCTTTTTTCTTCTTCTTAACTAGTTTTTCTTCAATATTTTCGCCACTTTCTTCACCCTGTTTTTTCTTAGAAGCCATAACCGAGAAGTAATTTAAAATCTTGTCCCTTTTAACGAACTTTTCTTCTGCTTCCTCAGCAGTTAAAGCTTTGTACTTTGGAATCGGAATGAAATTATACCACTCACTAACTGAAAATGCTTCGAAAGCTCCGTCGTGTGCTTGAAAGAATACATAATACGATGTGTTTTCAGATACACCGCCCTCTCGGATTCCTCTGTACCTATTCAATGAGAATACAGCATTAAAAGAGAGGACCAAAAGTGTGTGCGAAATAAAACTTACTTTCGCCCTTCTCTGCCATTCACACGCAGAATCCAGGGCTGATCCTCAGCTTTGTACTTTTTGGTGGTGATGCCGTACTTCTTTCTGCGCGCCTCTTCCTTCATGTCTCTGCCGAATTCACTGCCGGCGCCGTATTTCGGCACTTCCTCAACGCTGCCTTTGAATTCTTTAATATTGTTCTCTCTCTCTAAACGTCCCGACTTCCACTTAGTCACGTCCACATTCAAAGCGGCGCTGAACCTCATTACGTGAAAGCGTTTCTTGGTTTCTCTGCAAAATGGTCAATTGTAAATGAAAGGAAAGTCGGAAAGCAAAACCGCGAAAGCGGTGAAAAAGTGACAAACCGTGGGACTCTGACAACGAATTCCTGCGATTGCGACATGTTTCTTCTTAACTTTTCAACCGTTTTCGGGGTTCATTTGCTTATTGCCTCTCTTCGCGCGATCGCAGCGTTAAAACGCCACTCTTGTCTGACCGTATTACTAACACTTATTTGATCTTATTAATCTTGTTTAATCTTGTTTCGAGTTTCGCTCAAAATCTCGTTTCAATTCAAAATTGCTTTTCGGCTTTCGGTCCGCTTTAGAAAACTTTCGTTTCGCGCAGAATAGAGCGGAAACGCCGTCAAGCAAAGCGTGATTTGCAAACGACCGCAAAATGTTGGCGAAATTGTGTTCGCCGAAATTGTTCGCGAAAAGTTTTGTAAACATCGCATTCAAACGCGTGCTTTGCGCGAATTCAAACCACACATTGATTCGCGAAGAATATGGAGACCCGTTCGATTCGTTGACCGTAAAAGATCGGCAAATAGTGCGGCTTTTGCGAAGCCATCGCTTCGAAGACTCGCAAATCTCTCGCATTTTGAAACACATCGAAACTCAACGAAATTCGCTCAGAGATTTGAAGCCCGAATTGATTCAAGACTCAATCAATTTTTGGTACTCTAAATTCAGAGAGCCGTTATCTACTCTTGAAAATCCAAAGTCGAGAGATATTCGTCACGTTTTGAGTGAAGTGGAGCCGAACTTATTGTTTATCGTTAAGTCAGAAATGGAGAAAAGAGTGTCCAACATTATGGAAATCGGTATTTTAATGGGAAGAAACGATTTGTTGCGTGTTTTCCGCGAGGCACCTCGTGGTTACTTTCTCCAAAGTTGGCCCGAAATTATGAAAAAATTTTATTACTTTCAACATATTGTAATGGAGTGGTGGTTAAAGGACTCGAAAGACCCGTACCCCACTCCACATCCATTAGTCAAGTATCCTAAAATCGTTGAAACGAGTTATGAGCATATTAAAACGCGATACTTATTTTCTATATACACAGGATTCAAAAGTACTTCTGTGTTGACCAGCATTGAAAAGAAAGAAGTTACTCTTTGTGATATTTTTCTAGATGATATTGATGATTATTTGCATAAAGTGGCTCCTTTCTGTACAGATGAAGAATATTTTGTTTTTGAAAATATGGTCAGTGAAATGGAAGAAGAAGAAGATGAAATTATAAAAGATCTCGCTGAACTTAATGGAGTTTTCAAACGCAAGGAAGAAAAAGATTATCCGTACGGAAGGATTATTCAGAAACGAAGAAAAAAGAATAGAAAATAGAAATTTATTAAATTCAGATCATACAGAATGACTTTTGCGATTTCAGTTATCTTCCTGATTTGTGTTTGTACAAATTTTCCGGTTTTTATTCATTAAATTATGATCAAAACTGATTACAACAAATTCTGTTCTTGATTCACCATTTCTGCACTCGAAAAATTTCATTCAAAAATTGAGAGCTTCCAAAATTCAGAACTGTTTACTCGAAAATCAATCTCTTATATATGAAACTCAGCGTAATTTAAGATCAAAATAAAATTCAAATTACTTTACTGCAAACAATTTATGCATCTTTCTTTAATTTTTTGCAAATAGATTTTTTGATAAATTTTTATATTTCCAAGACTTGAAAACAATATGAGTTTTGGAATTGAAAAGACTTTCAAAAGTTTGAATTTCAAAAATTGAATAAATTCAAAACTATAATAAAACTACAATAAACAAAACATTATATACCCTTTTATAATAAATTTATTCAATTGATATTTAAACACCGAACATAATTTTCACTTAATTTTTACACATCTAAAATATTTGTCCACATTTTAGTACAAAAGAGGCTGAATTTGAGAAGAAAGGAACAGATATTCGGATACGAAATATCTCTTTTCTAAGAAATGTTTCACATTCTATACAAAGCGACAACTAAAAACAATGGAAGCACAAATGTTTCTTCACCGTTAATATTACTTATCAATGACAATTTAAGATTGGCAATATCCGAAGCTCTTACCTGATAAGTAGAACATAAATGTTCACATTCTAAATTTTTTGCTCATTTTTTAACTTTCAAACATATCGATGTGCATATTTTACTCTATTTCAAAGCAAGCAGAAGGAAGTGAGAAACCAGAAATCGATTTTTGCATTGAAATGAAGAGCAAAAGAATCGAAATTTTATTATTGAATGCAAATAAGCTAAACGTAAAAAGGTTTCAAGGCAGCGAAAAAGTTTATAGTGCAGAAAACGGAAAGAATTTTCTCATGCTTTCAGAACTAACAAACACTTAACTTTTCTTTTCATTATGTAACTAAATTTGACAAACACACCGCTCCAATGCATATTGACTTTTCATACTTAATTCAATAAAGTGATCGTCGTGTGCAGGTATTAAACTTGCAACATTGACATTGTATACTAAATAACTGCTGCGTCTCACGATCGATTCTTATATTTCATTTATGCGATATCTGCAAACTTTTTTGCTTATGAAAACAATCTTCAGAATTCGCGATGAGAGAGAATTCGGTAATGTCTAGAAAATCGATTGATTAAGCACTTGAACATTGTTCATCATTTGAGAAAAGAAAAACTTTTTATACATAAACGTTGTGAATAATTTTACGAAAAAAAAAACTCATAAATGATAGCAGACTGAAAATTCAAAAAGATGTTTATAGTGAAATATTTTAAACGAAATAAAAACTGTTGAGTATGTAAGTCGGATATCCTTATAGTTCTCCACTGTGATTTTCACTGAACAGAGCGTAATTTGACACATCACTGCCGATTTGAGGCAGGTAGTTCAGATTGTTGAATTCTTGGAGAGCGCGCTTTCAAATGACGATATCAAAGCAGAGCATCCGAGATGAAGTTGTAAGTGACCAAAGTAAAGCGCGTTTATGAGAAAATTTTTCGACGTAACCGGAGAATGCAGAAAAAAAACAAAATGATTGAAAAATAAATAGGTGTTGTCAATGCAGCCCATTACTTTATATGCGTAATGCAACTTTTATGATCTCAAATGAAGGTCTCAAATGAAGCGCAGACAACAATTTTCTCTCATCTTTTCGATGCTTTTGGCGAAGAGTCGCTGTTATTCTCTTCTTTACGATTGAAGCTCTTCACGCGAACGTACACCGGTCGATACAAGACAACGTTTTCACCTTCTTCCATGTTGAACGTGCCATCGTACACTTGACCGAGTTGAAACTCGGGCCCTATATACATTCCTCCTTCGACGTGATCACAGCATACTTCTATGGAATGACAAAATATGCGCATTAATTTTCTTTTCTTGCAACTTGTGAGCATTTTCAACCCTTTTATTTTCGATTGAATACTGATTCTCTATATGAAATGTTATGGAATCGTTTCGCAGCACTTCACAGCGCTTCAGTCTCAAAATGAAGATTATATAGGCGATGGATGATGCTTGAGACATCCAAACGAGAACGAGTTTTGTCACAATTTTTAGCAAAAACTTAAAAACTAAAAATAAATTTTCACCGATCAATGGACTCGCTTTGGACTTGGCGAAAATTTGAGCGAACAAAAGCAATGCGATTGAATTGACAGTTTAAATATTTTGTAATTGTTTGTTTGCTTCCATCAAAGAAAAGTGTACCATATTAATGAATTGGAATATTTTTAAAGAGCAGTTATTTGGAAAAAGCACATAGCACTTGCTTACCATATTCGATAATTGGCTGTTGCTTTGAGTTTGGTATGCGAAAGGGACACGTAGCGATTGTTATCGGAAAATTCATGTGCAAGTCATCACCTGATTTCTCCATTTCAATCCAAACCTAAAATAATTTAATGCGAAAAGAAAGGATTCAATAAATCCGAGCCTGACATAAAACGCACCTTTAACACATAATAGATTTGAAGTAATCTACATATGCCAAGCAGAGTTGGAGGCATGACAGGAACCACTAAACTGTTGGAACTGTCAAACCTTGATCTGGTATGTGGTGCGATAATATCTCCTCTGTATTCAAGCACTGTATGATTTGTTTCTTTATTCAATCCTAATACTCCTCTTTCGATGAAAAATTCTGCAAACTGTAAACAAACAAAACTGCGAGTGAAGCGAATGAAATTCAAATATGAAAAAGAAAAACTAGAGTCACTTCAACTGTACAGTTTAATAGAAATTTTTAATATGTGCATGACATTCAAGCAAACAATTATTTTGTTTGCCCTGTCATTAAGCTTCATTGAACAAATGAATCAAATTAATCATTTAATTAAACTTCTAGAAAATCTCGCTTTGACATAGTTTAATATTCAAAGTACCTAAATGTTTCTCCGGCAGAAAAATAATCTTTTAAACTATAAATATGACTGGATGCGCATACGCTATGCATTAGAGCCACTATATGCGCTTAAGTTTTAATTGCTTCATCAATGAAAATGTTGATCATTGCCTAATCCTAATCTGCAATCTTGAGTTCAAATTAATTATTCCTTTTTATCATGAATTCAAAGAATAGTAAAACGCTCGTTTCTTAAGCTAATAATCACTTTTCTATGTTTTGGTTGTTATTTCTATGTTACAAACATAATTTTTTATTATCTTCATTTATGCTAAAAATTAGATAAGAATTTTGAAACTATTCAATTAAAAAGAAATTTTACTATTGGGAACAGAAAAAAGTTCGCTTTAATGTGGGCTTTAAATATTTCTCTTTCAACTTTCACAGATTTGTTTGTTTTTATAAGTCATAAGCATGTTAACATGTGTTTGCATGTTGTTTAGAATAAGGATTGCGATTCTGCTGTTAGTTCTTATCATTTCAGAAAAAATAATAAGCGTAAAGATGCTTGCATTCTGACGAGGAAAGGTTTCAGACTGTCCCACCTAACCTTTGGTGAAACCAACTTTTTGATATGTATTCGAGGACAAGAAAAACAATGGCCGACGTGATTTTTGGGTGCGAGCATTTCTTCATGGTCAAAATTGAATTTTAGTTTACTTAGCTAAATTTCTAAAAATTTCTTTTCTTATCTCCAGGCAAAGCTTATTAACGAATTTTCAACTCGAGTTGTACTTCGTATTGAGTGTAATAATTTGCAAATTTTTTAATTTGAAATCGAGTTTTGTTTATTTTAAAAATAATTTTTTAATAAAAATAAAATGTGTGATTGCAGGACAAAATTCATTTCCATTTTAGAAGCAGCTACCCGAAAGATGGTGAATGTTATTTACTACTGAGCGTTTTGAATCGTATTCGTTTTAAGTTGCAAATAATTATTATCTCACTCGCTAAGCCTTCGAGAGACACACACAAGTGCAACTTAAAACGAATTTATTCAAATACGAAGTGTGTAAATTTATGTATGAAATGTGACAAATTTTAGTTTCTCAAGATCAAACGAAATTCTTTATAAAATAATACTTATTTCGTTGGTGAAATCCGTACTGCAAACGTCCTCGTCGTGTGAGCTGGGCAACTTAAGATTTTCTTAAGGCTGATTGCAGACGGGACAGAAAGGCTCAATTTTCTGAGCTAGAGCCTTTCTTGAAACAAATCAAGCTCTGAAAGCAGAACCAAATATAATTTTTTAAACAAAATTTTAACATTTCTTTTCAGATATAATGGAAGGAGCGTGTAATGAAAAGAAATCTCACGCGATCTTCAAATCGCGAACGAAATTAGAAAAGATCGTCGACCAAATAATGGTTGAAGCAGAGAAGGAGGAATTGATCAATCGAGTAGCAAGCTTTAGCCAATTCAGAAATTGGGAAAAATGGGCAATACTTAAAATAGCGGAAAATGTTACCCAAAATTTTCAAACAAATGTGGCGAAAAAGATATTGCTATAAATGCGTGTTCACTCTAAATGAAATTAGAAACTATTATTATGATAAAGCTGTTGATAAGTTCCTGATTTTCTTTATCACATACAAGAATATATAAGAAAATTTAGTTTGTGGACAAAGAAATCCTGTAAAAAGAAAAAACGAAAAATTTAAACCATTCATTATTCACAATTGGAATCATATTCCACCAGAAATAAACCAATTCAGAACATTTGGAGTGTATTACAAATTTAAATATAATAAATGTTTTGAAAGAAAATGAAAATTTTAAACATAAATTCTTAATTCTAAACAAATAAATAATTTATTGTTCTAAAGTATATATCGAAAAATTAAAATGCATAATAATTAAAAAATGCATAAATAATTTTTTAACAATAAATAACAATGCATAACTAATGATAACAATGATTTTGTAATAGGTAAATGAATGGGTTTTTTATTCATAAAAAGGAAAAAGTTATGATTTTTTATCAAAAATAGGTTTAAAAACACTAAATAAATATTTTTAATGTAATAGTAAATTTGAAGTTTAAATTTCTAATAAAAAGATTTACCATCGAACATAAAAACGTGTTTATTAAAAGAAGCCATTATTAATATATTCATTATGTGTTTTCATTAATAATTTAAACTTAAAATTTATTTTTACATTAAAAATATTTATTTAGTGTTTTTAAACCTATTTTAATAAAAAGTTGTAATTTTTTCCTTTTTACTATAAATTTTTTATAATTAAAACCCATTCACTTACCCAATTCAAAATCATCGTTATTTTTAGAAAAATTATTTTTAAATAAACAAAGCTCGACTTCAAATTAAAAATTTTGCCAATTATTACACTCATTGCGAAGTACAGCTCGAATTGAAAATTTTGGTGATAAGCTTTGCCTGGAGCTAATAAGAAATTTTTAGAAATTTAGTAGGTAAACTAAAATTCAATTTTTGACCATGAAGAAATGCTTGCAAGCAAAAATTACATCGGCGATTGTTTTTCTCGTTCTCAAATACATATAAAAAAGTTAGTTTGACCATAAGTTAGATGGGACAGTCGAAAAACTTCCATTGTGAATATGACTTAAGTTTATTCTCATTTTGTCTTCTATAAACATAATGAAACATGTAAAAATGTAATTTTCTTTAGCTCGTGTTATATTAATTCGTTCATTAAGAAGTAAAGCAATGTGTCAAGCTGAATTTGACTCTCAATATATAAGAAAGTGTTTCGATCTGGCATTTTACATTTGTTTTTTACAAATTCTACTAAACAACCCAAGGAGCATCTACCGTTCGTTTTGTGTAAATTAACACAAATTTTCGAACAAATAAATAAAATCGTAAACAGAAGCAGTGACCATAAAACGCAATTCATAATTAAATGATTGTTTATCAAAATTATGGTCGATTTATTTTCATGAAATGCTCCTCGGAGCATATTGTCCAGAGCTAAGAAAAGAACCATCTCATCTGATTTGGTTCTTAAAAATTAACAAATAAGTGAGCATTTTCTTTTATTTCTTTCAGGAAACAAAAAATATTTGAAAGCATTACAATAACTAAAAAATCTTTAGGAATCATTTCATCTGATAAGTTTAGTTCTTGGGTCTCTTTCTTTGACTAATGAGAAAAAAGGTGAAATTTTAGAGAATTAAATATTCAGACACCAACGGCTTTCATTCACTTGTGAGATACAATTTTTGTTTAGTAAAATTGAACAAAATGAAAGTGCATTTCGGGAAATTACTATTGAGAATAATTTTATTGCTCTTGTGAATCATCGAAAACAGTTGTCTATACACTGTGGGCAGCATATGATTTTTCTTGTAAATCAGCGTATAAATTTCATGTATTCGCAGTGCACATATTTTCACGGAGTAATCGCACACAAGTTTGCTTCCAATGCAATATGCTGCGATCGTTTTCGCCACGCAGAAGTGACTTGCAAACGATGGATTCGATCACTTGGAATTGCTTGCGCGCATTTAATAGTGACTGATTGTTTTATTACATGCAACATATTCAAGCGTTGCCAACACCGGATTGGCTAATCCGAAACGGAATTAAGTCGGTTAAGCTTTCATTAAATCAACAGCAAAATGATGACTTAGCTTGGCTCATTGACTAAAGAGGAGCAAATTGCAATCAAGCTTGCTGCATTTAGCCATTACATGCAGAAGTAAATTGTTTGCGCAAAAATGAAAATCAAACAAAAGATACGAAGAAATAATGATTGCAATGCTGCAATCGCAAGTCTAATCGATGGGATTCAAATACCTGTGTTAATTTCAACTTTAACCGGACGTTTTCCTCACTTTGATTATCGATATCGGCTTTTAAGCGAATGCTTTCCCCGCAACAATAAGCAGATCTTTCGAGTGATGATTTTAATTGCACAACACCACGACGACAACAGAGACAACAGACCGCTCGACTGTCTTGTCCAACTAGTGGTTTCTAAGTCAGAAGTTACGATCGATTACTCCCTTGATTAGAAAATTAGTAAAAAATACCAAATACTGTTCGTCCATGCAGTCGATATGAGGTCCAATGATGGTGAAATATTTCATTCCTTGAGGTGGCGAAGCATAAGGAATGTCTATAGTTACTTTCACATAATAACGAATTGTACAGGGTTTTGCCTCGAAGCTACAGGGCAGCGATGATTCCGGCAATTGAAATTTAAATGAAAAAGCGTGCTGTCCGCGGGTCAGAATGGGAACCGTTCCTTCCGCTTTTTCTGAAAGTAAATTACCAACGATTAACGAAATTGTAAAAAATTTTAGTTGACCGAAACAACGCCCCACATCACTCGTTGATTGCTACGCACTTGTATGTAATTTTTTCATTCAATTCTTTGCTTCGATAACATTAAAACTCTGCAAAAAGTGCAGAGAAAAAAGCTTCATTACAAACTACTTCGGGCGAAAATGTTCCACTTTCCATGTGCTCGCTTTTTCTTTGGCAATTTTCATGTTTTTTAAAGAGCAGTTTCATGCGTATAAACGCAGAATAATGGAGATAAAGTAAGCTTTCAAAAAGCGATACGAAAGTGAAAAATTGATTTATGGACGCTTTTGCATTTTCACCTTAAAACTTTGCTGCGAGAAATGTTCATACATAGATTTGTACAAGCGAAGTACTTCGCTAGGTTTGAATCGAATAAATGTTAATGTTCAGTAAAGTTTCAAATTGAATATGTGAAGTGAAAATACCTTTAACACCATAAATCACCAGGGATTTATGTACTCAAAATTATTTTTTAGCTTTTAAAACTGAAGCATGCGCTTCTTGCTCAAGAGCTTATCACTTCGGAGTTGATTTTAATTTTTCTACAATCATTAGAATGAACATAAATATATCGATTTTTCAAAATTCAAAATATGAAAATATGAGAGTTTTCTGATTTATTCATAGTAAAAAGACACAAGAAAATTTTCATATTTCATAATTTTTCAACAGCTTCTAAAGCGATATAAAAACAATTGAATGAATTTATTCCGAAAAGGCCTTTTTAACAATATATGCATTGTTGGATAGGTCCTTTCAGAATAAATTAATTCAATTATATTCTACACTTTTGTGCTGAAATCATTAAAATCATTGAATATTATGCGTAAAATTATTTTTTGAATCTCATCAAAACGCTAGAAACAGTTGAACACCTGACAGTTCATTAAAAGCATCATTTTTATTTTAAATCGATTTTTATCAAGTGATTTCCCACACTCTTGCATCAGTAGATTTTAAATATTTTTGAATGAGAAACTAGAAATAGCTCTAAAAAATAGATGCAAGCTATTGTAATTAGATAAAGATTTCTGGAAGTCAAGAACAAAGTAATCGAAGTTCAAAATATAATTAAAAGTTATGCTTTAATTACAAAATCATTGCTTCCTTCCTGGCGAGAATCAATTTATATTATTGAAATTACAAATTGAAACGTCGAATCATTTTGTTCTGCTATTTTAAAAGTGTTCATCTTGATCTTTAAATTAAATTGTTTTTATTCAAGGTTTTGACATTAGATGGTTAGAAAAGAATTGCACGCCGTTTTAATTATGTTTTATCTCAATTCTTTACAATCATTTCTTTTAAGTTTTTTTAACTATCGTAAATAGTATTTGAAATGAACTGCTTTTCTAGTTTACATCAAACAATGAAAAGTAAAGTAAGACCGATTTATCGATTTTGGAAGAAAAAGCATCTTCAATTATGTTTCCATACTAAGAGAGTCAGAAATCTTAATCAGTCTTAATGTATCTTAATCAGAAAACTGATTAAGATACAAATGTAAAAGATTCATAAGAAAAATCATAATAATAAACAATTTTGCTCCCTCCCACAAAGTATGAAAATCGAAGGCTGAATCACACGTAAAAGAATCAAAGAGATTTTAGAAATTAAGCGATAAAAATTTGGAAGAGGCAAGGATTTTGCAATAAAAAATAATTTCCAGTTGCAAAACTGGACTTTGCGTCATCAGTTTTATATTTACTTGCTGACGTCTTTTTAAATTCATGAATGAAGTTTTACGAATTATTTTTTACTAAAATAAACCGCTTAGAAGAAAGTGAAGCATTTTGATTGCCGAAGGAGTAAGTTTTGCAATCTATGGAGCAACACTTACGAAGCTATCGTATTAAAAAAGTAAAATAAATAATGGAAAAAATTTTGAAACTTGGCATTCAAAAGCGAAAAAGAGAAACCAAAGACAAAGCAGAAATCCGATATGGTTTCGGTTGCATCAAGTGTTTTTTCTTGCAACAAACACTTTCTACAAATTTTGTCTTTTATAAATATAAAAACGTTTTTTATAAAAAGGTAAAGACGAGAAGTAGAGTGAAATCAAAGAAAATGAAAATCAAGTTTCATAGTGGAATAAGAAGCAAAATCAGACTAGCGAACGATGCGGATGAATGGCTGCTTGATGAAGAAATCAATATGAAAGCAGCATTTTCTGCGTGGGTGTAACAATGTAAATGGTGAAATCCAATGCACATCGTGGCGGTTATTTCACTAAATTCAAATATGAATAGGTGCAAAAGTAACCGACCTTTTCCCCAGATAGAAATGCGCTCGTCAATGAATACGTGGTCGTCTTTGACTGTTCGCCTCTCACCATTGACCACAACTTTCCACTCTGCGTGAGCTTTTCCTCGTAACTGCACTTTGATTGCTGTTCACAAAAAGCAAAATTAACATCAACTCTCGTTCGTTTATTTGTAAGATTATGTTATGAATGTTATTTGCAAAGTAATCAAATTACTACAATTTCTTTTCTTTTTCGCGAGAGACATAAATCAAAGCGATTGTGTGTTAAACAAGAGGTGTTTCTTTACTTAACGTCTTTCTCGCACTATTTTATTTTCATCTCAAGAAACAAGAGAAAGAGTGAAAGTTCCTTGATTTGACCAAAAATCAATACTTTCACGGAGAAAAGGCAGCGAACTCACCTTTTAATTTGAAATTTTCGATTGTATTGAGAACGACGTGTCCAGAAAGCGTTTCGCCAGCGTAATACATCTCCTTCGCCAATCTTATGTCAAATTCATTAATGTAATCCATTTTTCTGTGCTTTCCTATGAAAAGAGAGCAAATGTTCGTAAATAAAAATTGACAGAAAGCGTTTATAAGCAAAATTTTTCATAAATCAACCTTAAACACAAGGTTTACAGTTATCCTTACTCGGGTTTTAGACTAAAATTTTAAAAATGCTCGATTTTTACGTGATTAAATGAAAAGGTGAAAATGAAATTTTACATCGACTTTGAAACTTAAAAGAAGCAGAAATAATTTTTAAATTTATCGTTAATCTTCGAAACATTTAAATTATGCTAAACATTGAACACAAAAATGATTCTGATGCATGATTATACTAGCTAAGCGTCTATATGCGTGCATATGTGGAATTTAACGCACGAATAAACTTACATACATTCCACAATATTTGAACGCATATGCACTAAAATGTGCGAATATCAGCGAGAAAATGCTAGATCATCTGTAGTTGTTACAAGCGTGTAAGTCATTGTCGCAAGTTGTCTGACATCAGCAACATGAGATTATTTACTCATCAATTACTCAACTCTTACTCCAAAATTCATTTCATTAGCTTCCTGTCCTTTTGCTTTTCTCTGCTTTATCTGAGAAAGTCGTCAACTTCTTTTATTGCATTTTTCAAATTCATAAATGGTACACAGAAATGATTCCATTTTTATTTCGTCGATTCTGGAAAAATAAGCGTTCAAACTTTGATTTTTTCTCGCAAAACACATTTATTGTGCTGTCAGAAAATTATAATCCAATAGGAAACAGTTTCCATTAAAGCAGAAACTTTGAATTGCTTTTTAAATATCATAAAATGAGTTTTGAGCTACTGATATTAAAGCACATGATGAAGAGCTGAGTTTATTTAGTTCAAAAAGAAGATTCTATCTCACAACTCAGATCAATAAGTCTTTTTGCGAGTCGGTTGTCAGTGTTTGCGACTAAACAAAAATAATCTTTGCGGCACGACTTTGCTTGACATCTGAATTTATGAAATTTTTCTTTTCACTTCTTCGAAAATATCTTGACTTATTAATTGCTATTTTGTAGTTTCGACTTTTAACTTGCTTCTTCAAACAAAAAAGCAAATCGTTGTAAGACTCAAAAACTAAACAAGACGATTGAGACGACCATAATCAATATTGTTAGAATCTACCAAGTTCACTTAGCTTCATAATTGCCTTATTCTGACTTTTCTTTCAACGCAAAGTTGCCTTTATTGCTTCTATTAGAAGCAAAACTTTTCGCCGCATTTCTCTTTGATTTAGAGCAAGTGTGCCAACATTCACTTTTTCATTAAACATTGATGGCATTTGAAGCTAAAAGTGAAAATTTTAAGACCACGAAATGTAATGTGTCAGTACTAAAGAAGCTTCTGAAGTTTATCGCATAAGAAAAAATCGCTTTCAACTCAAGAGAGAAATATTGCGTGAAACAAAGAGAAAGCTTTTCACAGCTTTAGTTTATTAAAATATTGATGGTTCTTTCAGTCAAATATTAAATATTAGAAGCAAGCTTTAAAGCAACTGCAATGATAAACCATTTTTCTTCAGAAATAATTTTCACTAATGCTTACAAAGAAATAAAATCATTTTCACTTCGCTTAAGTACAATACACTCAATTTGTTAATGAAGTATTCAACTCTAATTGCAATTCTAATCAAATCTCAATGTAAACTCACTTTCTTTATCTTTCGAATAACTTTTTTGACTTTAATTTTGAATTTTTTCTTGTACTTAAATGGAAAAAGTGGCGAAACAGAAATAAAAAATTGATATTTCAAAATTTCAAATATCATTTTCTAAACTTTTTATTATTCTTTATAAAAACTTCAATATAATTTCTTAAAATTAGGTTTTAATCATGCCTCTGAACCTATTTAAGATGAATACATAGTTAATATAAATTTATAATAATGTTAAATATATATTTAATATAAATTTATATTCAACTTTTCATATATTTTACATATTCGAGAAAGGCATAGATGATGGAAGCCTCAAAATTAGCATGAAGCGATTTCTTCTTCCTCAAAATTTTCAAGATTTCTTGACCATGTCAAGCAAAGCTTACCAGCTAAATTTTAAGTTCTAATTCTATGATTTATTAAAATTCATTCAGATAAACATTTTTAAAGTTAACCTCTGGTAAGTAAAAATCTGTGTAAAGTTAACAAATTAAATGGTCCTGAATTTGAAGGATAGGAAAAATAATGTAACTAAAGTAAAACTCTCTTTTTTAAATTTTTACTTCGTCTATGCATTAAGCCCCATTATTTTGCCATTTTACATGCAGGTAATTGATTCTCGGAAAGCTCATGCTTTCCTAAAAATGAGCTTTAAAACTGACTTTTTAGTTGTTATATATTGTCAGTGTATTATGATCACTTTAAGTCAATGAAATAAAATTGGGAATCTCCTGAATTTATAGACGTTTGTTACAGTTAGTAAATGAGCTATGAGGGAGGTTAATTAGCGCTTAATTTTTCGCTCTCCGTCATTAAAATAGCAAAAATATGAAAATATGTGTATTTAAAATTTTACTTGTATGTAAATATGACTGATTAAATTTATATAGATTTACATATAGATAAATTAAAATAGAAACTGAAAATCGTTGAAAACAGAGGACGCAAACAAATCTCAGTAATTATAATGCGTACTATTGAAAAGGGTGAACGTTGAGCAAATTGTATGTTTCGAAAGGATAAAATAATTCATTGAAAAATGGTGGAGATTCAACAAATTGCTTAAGAAAGAAATTCACGAAACTATTTTTGTTCAAACAAAGATCTCATGAAGAAATGAGGTTTTTGTAAACATATCTCCTTAATAGAAAGTTCGCATGAAAGTTTGCTTTTTGCTCTCTATTTTAAAAACTTTTTTGCTTTTTTTAACTTCCAAGAACAATTCGAAAAATAGTTTCATTTCATTTAATAACGAAAAATTTGGTCCTGAAATTTAAGAGAAGTTTCCAGATGTCATTTATGTTGTCTCAAACATATGTCATGTGAAATTGCTCGAATAAAATTTTGTTTGTTGCAAAGCTTAAATATTAAACTAATGAAAACAGTTTTTAGCATACACTCAAGGAAAGAGAAAAGTTTACATTGTTAGGTAAAAGAAATGGTTAAAAAATGTATTTCTTTTACCCAACAA
>NCKU01002470.1:0-19009 GCA_003675995.1 Dinothrombium tinctorium
GCCTTCGAAGCCTTTAAATGAATCAATTGAATTGTTATTCAAATAAAGATGCCGAACTTTTCTCCAATCAGTTGCCGTTACCGGAAGAGTTAAATATTTAATTTGATTGTTGGTTAAATTCACAAATATGGTGTCGATTGGCAGATTAATCGGCAGCGATTTCATTTCTGTATCTGTGCAATTAACTGTCATCAATTTTTGATCTGTCGCTAAAAAGCAGTCACACTTTTTGCATGTATCAGTTTCTCTAACTGATTGAATTTGAGTTAAATTCATGCCATTCATTTGCCAGGGCGAGCTGCAATTGATTTTACTCTTATCAGCAATATTGTAAAGATATGTTTCAAACAACTGTATTAAATGCTCTTCGCAATGCCACGGATTGTTTGCCAAATAAATGGTTACATTTTGGCTGTAATCATTGGTAAAAACGCTCGGCGACAAGAAGACCACTTCATTGTTTGATATATCGAGCGTTTTAAAATTAGGAAAGTGATGTTTGAAGTGATGAATTTGACTCAAACGATTGTGGCTTAAATTTAAATGCTTCAACGATAAGCTGAATACGGGTGGAATTAAGGTGAGCGCATTGAACGATAAATCGAGTGTTTGTAAATTTGAGTAATCCGAAATTGTTTCGAATGGAAACACGCGTAAATCGAGTCGCGATAAAGTTAATTTACTTAATTTCGATTTCGCTTTCGACGATAAACTCTTTAACGCGTTGCTAACGATCGAAGAGCTAGAATCGAGTCCATTGTTGATCACAGTCAAATTAAAGTTGATATGATTGCGCTGTTCACTGTACGCTTTGATAGCGTCGATAAATCGCTGCTGCTTTGATTGACTTAAATTACAACTTAATTCAACGCTAGATTCTAAGCCATCGTTTAATGAATAAATGGTTGATTCAATGCAAACACAATCTTCAAAGCATTTATCGCGTCGACCAACTTTCGCTGTGTTTGTTGTCGTCGTTCGCTGTTCATTCGTCGAAAAGCAGTGATTTGCATTTATTTGCAATAAGAAAATGAATAATGCGGTGAAAACGAGCGAAACGAATGTGTCGCGTTTTTTCCTCGTTTTTAATAATGAAAATGAGAATAAAAATGCATACATTATACAAAAGAATGTCGCTTTTTAATTTTGTTCGTTGCGTACAACAAAAAAATCATCAACACATCGTTCATTTAATTTGTGTATTGAGAGAAGCGAAGGGTGCGCGCATTACTTTCGTCTCATCGCTCAAAAAATTTTGACATTTCATTCGAAAAAAACATTTCGACGAAAACAATTTTATTTTGATTACAATTTCGATCATTTAAAAAAATTTGAATTTAAATTTGAATTTTAATCATCACACAAAAATAATGAGTGAAAATCGTTTTGTTTTCTCTTATCGAAACGAAAAGCGAATGAAGCGAGACGAGACGTGATTAGCGAACGAACCATACGCGTTTTTGAAAGAAGTGAACACAAAACGTTTCCGAAAATTTTTTTGAGAGAAGACAACAAAAAAAGAAAAGCGAAACACGAGAATTTTTCATTTCGAGCGAAATATTTTTCGACATTCTTTGCTTTTTTGTATAAAAATTTATTTATTAAATCGTAAATGTTAATCTTTGTTTCATCTCACTTCTTTCACTCGAAACGACGACAACAACAACGACCATTCGTTTGATTACAAAAATTCGAATTCACTTCTGTTCTCCGCTTTCGACTTCACACCGAATTCGCGACGACAGCAACGCTCTTCTTTTCGCTCTTCGCGAAGAATTCGAATCCGCCGTCGTTTTCATCATCTCTCGATTCTTCTCTTCGTTTTTGACAATTCATCGCTTTTCAATTCTCACTCTCAGTGTTTTTTTTTTAAATCGTGTTTCTTTTTAATTTGTCTTTTCGTTGTTAAAAGAAAACAGACGCAAAGCGAAAATGTCTACGATTTGTGGTGATTTATAATTTAATTTGGTTTTTGTGAATATTTTTTTTCAACTCTATTTTTTTTCGAATGAGAATCAATCGATTGATGGCGAGTTACGAAGTAATTATCATAACACATCATTGACTATACATCGTTTTAAAAACGTCACTTGTTTCATTGAATTTGTTGAATTGATCGTTTTGCGTGTGTTGATCAGTGAAACACGAGTGACCAATTTGTTCGTTTCAAATCTGCTTTTTCTATTGTGTCGATCATTAATGTGAACGAAGTGCTCGTTATTACCAAATAAGAATGGCAACTCAAAAGCCCGTCGAGTGGGTGTCCGCACTGATCGCACGATTTGAAGAGCAGGTAAATGAATTGTTTTGTGTTCGTGTTCACACTGTTTTCCATTCATTTCTTTTTATCGATAATTACACCTCATTAATCTCATTCTCTCTTTTGTAAACAGTTACCGTGCAGAAGTGGTCCGCAAACGAGCCATTCGCGAATCAATGTCGAGCAAAATAAGAAATCATTGATCGCGATAAGTAAACACAAATTCTCAATGGTCATTTCTGGTTTAACCAAAATTCTTCACAATGTCGACGAAATGGTTTGTAAAATTCATTCGACGTTTTCTCTATTTTGTTAAATTACATATCTCTTATCTATTTACAAACAAAAATCGATTGAATTGTAATTTGCATTTTAATCACTCGATTGTGAAACTTAAACTTAATATTTACTTAAATTGAATCAAAAGAAAATTTTATTATTTCGAGCATTGCTTTTGGCGCTGTGTTTTGTATTTGATTTGTGTTTTTTTATTTTAAAGAAAAAATGAATGAATGAATGAATGAAAATGAAAAGAATGAATGAATGAAAATGAATACAACAACAGAGAAAAAAAAATGAACACACTGTCAAAAAACACCCGTTTTACGGCTTTCGTTTGTGCGCCAAATTTGCGCAATATTTATAATTGCGTAACACTACTACAAACACATACACAACGCACAAACAACACACATACACACACACACAAAATTGTGTATACAACAAGCGAATAAGCCGCGTTCATACAAATTACGTTTTGCTTAATTTTTTCGCTGTGACACATGAATTCTACCGTTTATTTCAAACCGATAAAAAAAAATGAGCGCATTTGATTCTTTTTTTGGTTTTCATCGTAAAATTTGTTTGTATCATTTCCGACTGAATTTTTAACCACGTTTTTGTTAAATTATACAAAATAACAGGAAAACGAATTAAGAAGTTATTTCGAGTGATGAATTGGTTTTACAACGAATTCGTATTTACAATCTTTGCTTTCTCACTAACAAGCATTTTCCTGCAATCTATCCGAAAATTTATACTTTGTTCAAATAGATTGGAAAAATACCCCATAAAGTAGTATATGATCCATAGATTTTAATTTATTTCATCAATATAACTATTAAAATAAACGTAAAATATTCTAATAACAAATCTTTTGAGGAGTATGTTTGCCATATAATGTTTTTCATATTTAAACTTTAATTTAAACTTAGATTACTTATTAATGTGTTTAAACAAAAAAATTATGAAACATGAAACTTACACAATGATTCTTTTTTCATTTCCAAATTTTTATCAATTTATTATTTGCTAAATGCCTTGTTACGCAAGAAAATCAACTTTATTTAATAATTCAAGAATAGCATCAATAATATGTAATTTATTTTGAAATGAAATCATTTCAATTACGAAAAAATTTTTATCATTTTTTTTCCATTCAATTACATAAAAATTTATTTGAAAAAAATAAAACTAAAATGCTGTAGGTGGGTTTATAAGTGTCTGCGTTATAAACGTAACGCAATATATGTAATTATGAAACGTTATTTGGAATCAAGAGAAAGAATTTAAAAAATTTCATTTCTTTATTTTTAACAGAGAGCTCAATCGCATGGACAAATGCAACCAGAATTGGAGAAGAATTTTTACGAATCACAAATAATTGTTTTAGATACGCTTGAGAAGTGTTTAAGCTCTCAGCAGCAGCAAAAAGAGACGACAAGATATGACGAGGCGATGAATGTGAAAGCTTTACTCAGAGAATTATGTCAGGTGTGTATTTTCCACATGTTTTACACTATGTTGTATATATACGCTTTTTTCTTAAACGCTTACCTTATCTTTATGTGTTTTATAAAGTGTTTCTTATGTAAGAAGCAATTGCTTCTCATTAATCGTCTCTTTTTCAATCACTTCATTTCATCGTTCACTTTACTTTTTTTCTCCGCAGTTCATCGATATTACGTGTGACAATCCGATGGCCACTCAATTGAAACATCTCGCTTCGAAAGTTTTATTCGCTTTAAGTTTAAACAATTTTAATGCCGTTTTCAATCGTATATCGACAAGGTTTGTGCTTTTTTCCTCGCCTCTCATTCACAACATTTCCTTTTTTTCAATTCATTCATTGATTTGTACATGTTAAAATTATCTTATCAATGGCACCATTTGTGTGCCTTTTTTTCCTGCGCTGCGATAAAACGAGTACAAAGTTTGAACAATTTTTATGAATGAAAGAAAAGAAATGAATGAGTATATTGCGACTTCATTCATTTCTCATTTTTTATATTTTAACTTTTTTCCTCTTCTTGAACAGACTTCAAGAGTTGTCCAACAGCAATGAAGAAACGCCCGATTTTATCGACATTGAATTAATACAGCACATAAATGTGGACGTTAATCGCTTGATCAGATTGCTTAATGATGTTAATATTAAATTCAAAAGTCTAAGAAAAAACATTCACATAGTATTATTAAATAATTTGGAGAAAGCCATTTGGAATTGGATGGACACATATCCGCAAGAGTTTATGGAGATTCAAAAACAGCCAAATGAAGAATTATCAGATGGCTGTGAACGCCTTTTCGAATTACTTGATAATTTTGCCGAGAGCAATAACAAGCGAAGAGCTGCTGTATGGCCATTACAGATAATGCTATTGGTGCTTTGTCCGAAAATTTTGGAAGAAATTGTTAACGCTGACAGTGGTGCGCCATGTTCACCCAGACATCAGCGTAAACGACAGTTTATCGATAATGTGAAGAAAGCACTCGTACCTCATAATTCCAGCAAACAGCTAACAGAAGCAGCCGCTGTCACTTGTGTCAAACTTTGTAAAGCATCCACATACATAAAAATAACAGATAGTAACAATGTTGTTTTCGCACTTGTCCAAGCCGTGATTAGTGATTTGAAAATTTTATTATTTAACCCATCGAAACCATTCAGTCGTAGTCAAGCGAGCGTTACTCAAGATCTTGAATTAATGATCGACTGTTTCGTTTCAATCTTTCGTATAACTCCGCACAACAATGAAATACTAAAAGTAATTTCGATTTGCTTAGCTTAAAATCAGTTAATACTTTTATCTTCTTTTTAGGTTTGCTTAAATCCAAATTCTCAAGCTATTTACCATTTTGTATTGGTATGTTCATTGCATCGTATAGTCTCTCAAACGAGATTACCCTGGTGGCCTCAGATCGATATCGTTTATTTAAAAGCTCCCGAATTGCGACTTATGTTCACGGATACTTTAACAAAAGTTACTCAAGGATTTATAAGTCACACTCCGTTGCGAATGATACAAGTATGTCTTCATTGTTGTTAAAGCCTCATTTGATCTATATTTCTCCTTTGCTTGCTTTGGATGTTGAAACTATTGTAAAAAAATTGATTTACAGATTACATGTCAGGTGTGTATTTTTTATGCGTACAATTGAGAAACAGTTGACGGATCTTAAGTTTATTGTCTGACGTAAATTTTTTCTTTTTTATAAATATTGATGCTCCACAAATCATTAATTATTTGCTGTTTTGACCTAATTGTTTAGACACTATCGTTGAAAGAGAAAGTGAGCACGCTAAAGTTCAAGGAAAAATCATCATCTGAAGAAGCATTGAGTTATAAAAATTTACTTCTGTGGCTCGTTCGACTTATTCACGCCAATCCAATGTTAATGCTTAACAATCAGGGTAAACCAGGTCATGAGATGCAAAGTAGCACGTTAGAACTTATCAACGGTTTAGTATCATTGGTGCATCAACCTTCGATGCCCGATGTTGCACAAGAGGCGATGGAAGCATTGCTTGTTCTTCACGAACCTGATAACATTGAAATGTGGAACCCTGAGGCGCCGATAAACACGTTTTGGGATGTATCATCTCAAGTCTTGTTCTCTATCTCGCAAAAATTAATTCAACATTTAATTGTAAACTACACTGAAATTCTGAAATGGTTGCGAGAAATTCTTAAGCGTAGAAACGCCTTTTTGCTTCGACACAAAGAATACTCAAATCTTGGTAGTCATATTGCTATTTGCAAACAAGCACACATCAAATTAGAGGTTGTATTTTTCATGTATCTGTGGTCAATTGACATTGAAGCTGTTCTTGTATCGATGTCGTGCTTTGCATTACTATGCGAAGAAGCAGACATTAGATGTGGACAAGACGATTTAACAGCAACGTATTTGCTTCCGAATTACCACGTCTATCAGGAATTAGCGCTGTCGAGCAATACGTTGACCACGGGCAGAGCAGCGCTTCAAAAACGAATTATGTTTTTGCTGCGTAAAATCGAATATTGCACCCAAGGTTGCTCTCAAGCGTGGGAGGACACATTTATGAATTGGGAGCAGACAACCAAATTGTTAGTTAGCTATCCGAAAGCAAAGCACGAGTTAGAGGGTCAAATTTGTGATAGCATACATCGAACTATTGCTAAGAGGCGAGCCTCGCATCAGAGTACTGAACATGAATTGGAAGATCAGATCAATGAGTGGGCGAATATGACTGGATTTCTTTGCGCTCTTGGTGGAGTTTGCCTTCAGCGAAAATCACCGTCAACAAAGACCAACATTGCTGCATCTCTTTTGCTTGATTCGCGCAAAGGTTCAGTGATGACGTCGGGTCAAGATTCACTTCAGTATTGTCCTGTTACACAATTTGTTGGCCAAATACTTCGGCTTCTTGTATGCCACAATGAAAAATTTGGCACGCAAATTCAGAAACACGTCAAAGAACTTGTTGCTCATGAAATGAGCCCTACTCTTTATCCTATTCTCTTCGATCAAATCAAAGCCATTGTCGATAAGTTTTTTGATCCTCAATATCAAGTGTGCGTTTTAGAACCAAATACACAATTCATTGTCCACATCATTTTCATTTTAAAAAGTGTTTTAGAAAACAAGTTCGAGCATTCAAACGATCATCTCGGTGTCACCAGTATTGAGCACATAATGTTAAACATTGTTCGCTATATTCGACACCTCGATGCTAACAACTTACAAAATATTCAAATTAAAACAAAGTTTTGTCAGTTGGTCGAAACTATGATGAGTAGAAGGGATGATCTCGCATTCAGACAAGAAATGAAATTTCGTAATAAAATGGTCGAATATCTTACTGATTGGGTGATGGGGAATAGTCATCAGATTCAACCGACTGGAGCTCCAGATATGACACCTTTATTGCGAGATTTAGATCAAGCATCAATGCAAGCAGTTGCTGCTCTGTTGCGTAGTTTACCATTGCAACCGGAAGAAAACGACCGAGGAGATTTAATGGAAGCCAAATCACAGCTATTCTTAAAATACTTCTCGCTATTTATGAATCTTTTAAACGAATGCAGTGAAGCTGCGTCCGATGAAGATACTGTCGGTCCAGTGAAAGATATTTGTGCGCGTTATCCTCGGGTTCAAGCGTCGAAATTAAGTGAATTAAGGACTTATACGATTCAAGCGATGTCAAATCTATTGAGTGCCAACATTGACTCAGGTTTAATGCATTCAATCGGTTTAGGGTATCACAAGGATTTACAAACAAGAGCTGCATTTATGGAAGTGTTGACAAAAATTTTGCAGCAAGGAACCGAGTTTGATATGTTAGCCGAGACAGTGCTCGCTGATCGCTACGAACAGTTGGTTCAATTAGTGACAATGATTGGTGATAAAGGTGAATTGCCCATCGCAATGGCTTTAGCAAGCGTTGTTATGACTCCGCAGATGGATGAACTCGCAAGAGTTTTTGTTACGCTTTTCGATGCAAAGCATTTACTTTCACCATTATTATGGAATATGTTTTACAAAGAAGTTGAAGTTTCTGATTGCATGCAAACATTATTTCGTGGCAACAGTTTGGGAAGCAAAATAATGGCATTTTGCTTTAAAATTTATGGAACCTCATACTTGAAGTCTTTGCTCGAACCTCTAATCAAACCATTAGTTGAGCAAGTGACTCCATTAAGCTACGAAGCTGATCCTGCACGTCTTGAAGATGGTGAAAGTGTTGAAGAAAATCGAAGCAATCTTCTCAGTTTGACGCAAAAAGTGTTCAATGCCATTACTTCTTCAGCTGACAAGTAACAAATTCTTTCCTTAGAATCGATATCATTATTTATTCTTTTCACAGCTTTCCACCTCAATTGAGATCAATGTGTCATTGTCTTTATCAAGTATTAAACAAACGATTCCCAAATTTTCCTCATAATATAAGCGCTGTTGGGACCGTCATATTTCTTCGATTTATTAACCCTGCCATAGGTAAAATCAATCAAATTTTAATACAGGCGCAAAATTATCCATTTTTTATAGTTTCTCCTTACGAAATGGGAATCGTTGACAAGCAGCCGAATTCCAAAGTTAAACGCGGTTTGATGCTTATGTCAAAAATACTCCAAAACATTGCCAATCACGTTGAGTTCAGCAAAGAGCAACACATGCTTCCATTTAATGACTTTTTACGTTCAAATTTTGAAGCTGGCCGCCGTTGGGTGATGCAGATCACTTCTGATTGCGAGACAGTTGATCATCAAGCAAGCCACAATTTGTCATTTATTAGTGATGCAAATGTTCACGCTTTGCACCGACTGTTATGGAATCACCAAGAAAAAATTGGTGATTATTTGTCAAGTTCACGAGATCACAAAGCTGTCGGTCGCAGGCCATTTGACAAAATGGCTACACTTCTAGCTTATTTAGGACCACCAGAGCACAAGACGATAAGTGACTCACAATGGAATTCAATGGATATGACCAGCACGAAATTCGAAGAAATTATGTCAAAACATAACATGCATGAAAAAGATGAATTCAAATCTTTAAAATCGTTGAATATTTTCTATCAGGCTGGAACATCTAAAGCTGGAAATCCAGTGTTTTATTATATCGCCCGCCGATACAAGATAGGCGAAACCAACGGAGATTTGCTTATTTATCATGTTATATTAACTTTAAAACCTTTTTGTCATAAGCCTTTCGAATTGGTCCTCGATTTTACGCACACTTGTGCTGAAAATAGATTCAGGGTGAGTTAACGGTTAATCAATGCTTCAACGCTTAGATTTGTTTGTAAACTTTAGACCGAATTTCTTCAAAAATGGTTTGTAGTTTTGCCGGAAATCGCTTACGAAAAAGTGGTCTCAGCTTACGTCTATAACTGCAATTCATGGGTTCGAGAATATACGAAATATCACGATCGTATGCTTGCACCATTAAAAGGCAATAGAAAGCTAGTTTTCATCGATACTCCCCAACGTTTGAATGATTTCATCGATGTTGACCAACAGCGACTTCCGGGTGCAACACTTTCACTTGATGAAGATCTCAAGGTTTTCAACAATGCACTTAAGCTTTCGCACAAAGATACAAAAGTTGCCATCAAAGTTGGACCGAGTGCTATACAAGTAACATCAGCTGAAAAAACCAAAGTTTTGAGTCATTCCGTTTTACTAAACGATGTTTATTATGCCTCCGAAATCGAAGAAGTTTGTCTAGTCGATGATAATCAATTCACGATTACAATAGCTAATGAAAGTGGACCATTATCGTTTATTCATAACGATTGCGACGCAATTGTTCAAGCGATAATTCACATTCGAACGAGATGGGAACTTTCACAGCCTGATTCAGTCACCGTTCACACAAAGATAAGACCTAAAGACGTACCAGGAACTCTGTTGAATATGGCCCTTTTGAATTTGGGAAGTTCTGATCCTAATTTAAGAACTGCCGCCTACAATTTACTCTGTGCTCTAACACAAACATTTGATTTGAAAATCGATGGACAATTGCTGGAAACTGCTGGACTTTGTATTCCGTCAAACAATACGATATTTATAAAGCAGATCAGCGAAAAACTAGATGTCAACGCTTCTCATCTTACGTTAGAATTTCTAGAAGAATGCATTCAAGGTTTTCGAGCTTCGAGTATCGAATTGAAACATCTTTGTTTAGAATATATGACTCCCTGGTTACCTAATTTAACTCGATTTTGCAAGCACTCTGATGATAATAAGCGACAACGTGTGGCGACTATTTTAGATAAACTTATCACGTTAACGATTGAAGAAGTCGAAATGTATCCATCTATTCAAGCTAAAATTTGGGGAAATATTGGTCAAGTTTCAGATCTTTTGGACATGGTTTTGGATAGTTTTATCAAACGATCTGTAACTGGAGGATTGGGTTCGGCTCAATCTGAAATTATGGCCGACACTGCGGTAGCTTTAGCCTCGTCCAATGTACAATTGGTCGCAATGAAAGTAATAAGTCGTCTTTGCCGAGTGATCGAAAAGACATGCACATCACCAACAGCGACTCTTGAACAGCATCTAATGTGGGATGACATCGCAATTTTGGCTCGTTATTTATTAATGCTTTCATTTAACAATTGCTTAGACGTCGCCAATCATTTGCCTTATTTATTTCACATTGTCACATTACTCGTTCACACAGGACCCGTTTCCTTGCGAGCATCCATTCACGGACTCGTAATCAACATCATCCACTCACTGTGTACTTGTACAAAGCCATCATTCACGAGCGAAACACAGCGAATCTTGCGTCTTAGTTTAGATGAATTTTCGCTTTCAAAATTCTATTTGTTATTCGGCATCAGTAAAGTAAAATCGACTGCTGTGACAGCTTTTCGCTCTTCATCGTCCATTCAGCGACACATCACACTCGATCGCCATCATTACTTACCTCACGAAAAGTCATTTCAGTCGTCTGCTGCAGATCTCGATCGAATGCCGCTCTCGTCACTCGAAGTGATCACTGACGCTCTTCTTGAAATTATGGAGGGCTGCATGAAAGACATTCCAAATTGCGATTGGTTGCAACAATGGACCGCTCTGGCTCGGTCATTCGCTTTCCGCTACAATCCAGCGCTGCAACCGCGGGCCATCATTGTTTTCGGTTGTATAAGTAAATCAATCACAGACTACGAAATGAAGCAGTTACTTCGAATTTTGGTCAGAGCACTGGAGTCGTTTCAAGATTTGCAGTTAATCGAAGCGATTATCATGGGTCTCACTCGCTTGCAACCACTTTTATCACCCGAATCTCAAATACACCGCGCGTTATTTTGGGTTGCAATTTCAGTTCTGCAATTAGATGAAGTTAACCTTTACGCCTCGGGTTTGGCCCTTCTCGAACAAAATTTGCACACGTTAGATTCGCAAGGAACATTTGAAAATGTATCTCTCGAACAAATTATGATGTCAACGCGTGAGCCACTCGAATGGCATTTCAAACAACTCGATCACTCTGTGGGTTTGAGTTTCAAGTCGAACTTTCATTTCGCTCTCGTCGGGCATTTGATCAAAGGATTTAGACATCCGACACCAACAACTGTATCGCGAACAACGAGAATTCTGAACACCCTACTAAGCATTGTCGCAAAACCTGAAAAGCGTGATAAATTCGAAGTGACACCTCAAAACGTCGCTTATTTGGCTGCATTGATTCCAGTGTCCGAAGAAGTTCAAAGTCGATGTCATCTTAAACATGGTGTTGCTCGTGTAGTTTCGGAATCACCCTCCACAAAGAACTTTTCATCCGATCTCCATCACTCGGGAGCCACAGGATCCTCAACAACCACAGGTTCATCGCCGAAAAATCCAACTACACCTACTCAGCAAACTCCAACCCCAACACCTTTACCGTCACCTTCATCGGTATGCTCCAATCTAACTCATCCAAGTCAAGCTTCGACAATTGCAGCGAATTATTCTCTGCATCCTCAAGCATCATCTCAGACTTTGGCTTCTTCACATCCGAGTACACCAACGAATCGGCGTCAGAAATCCTGGGATCTAATTGATAATACCAGTCTTATGCAAGCCAAATTTTCAAAAGTTTCGCATCCCGTATTACTTCAACATTCTTTGAGCCAATCACCGAAAGATTCTAAGTCATGGAAAAGTTTGGACATCGAAGGAATTAATATGAAACCATCATTCCGCACTCAACGAAGTAGTTCAATGCCTACACCAAAGGTTCAAAAAACAATTGATATGTCGGCCTCTAGCGGATGTGTAGCTGGAATGATCTATTCGAACGATATGACTGACGGTCGTACTTCTCCAGATGGTGCAGCCGCATACAGCGGTTCAATGGAGGATGTGAGAAGAGAGGAAAAAGAAAGAAGTTCAAGAGTTTCAGTCTCAAATGAAGACAATGTACTCCTTGATCCACAAGTACTTACAGACTTTCCAACTCAAGCTTTGGTACTCACCGAGCTAGTAAGTTTATTACTCTTCCATATTCAAAACAAACTAAAATACTTTTTCTACAAGGCAACTCTTGTCCGAAACACCACCGATGAGAATGAGATGCGAATACTTTACGAGTATTTAGCTGAGGCTTCTGTAGTATTCTCAAAAGTTTTTCCTGTGATGTGAGTCTTAAAAATTTTTTTTTCTTTAAATAACTTAATTCTCTTCATTTTATTTGCAAATCAGCCATTCTTTACTCGATGCCAAAATAACGAACGTATTATCGATGTATCACGACCAAGTTATATTAAGCGCTGTGCAAAGCATAATCCAAAATATGGTTGCGTGCGAAGATAGTGGACAGCAGCAACTTCATTATTTACAAAGTTTGTTCAGATTTGATCCTCAAAAATGTGTACTTACTATTTTTCGTTTATAGCATTCGGATTCGGAGGTTTGTGGAGGTTCGCTGGTCCTTTCTCGAAATCGCAGTCAAATTTGGACAACGCGGAACTGTTCGTTAATTGCTTAGAAGCAATGGTCGAAACATGTTTGCCCGCCGATGACGGCGATAATCAAGAATTAAGTCAATATCCGAGCACGCTGAGCGTTTCTTCGGTGATTAATTTATCTTCTTCGATGTCGAGCTTAACGTTAGGATCTCCAACCGACAAGGATTCAAATGCGGCCGATTATCACGCCAGTACGCAAGTGACGAGCGGAGCTTCTGGCGATCAGCGAGTTAGACACGTGCAGTTAACCAAGCAAAGAAGTTTCAAGTGCAAAAGCTCGAAAAATGGTTCGAAAACGCCGCATTGAGCGAAATTCATTTCTCAAATTTTAACGCCACCAAAGATTAAATGTTTTTATTTTCTCTGTTTGTAATTCAAATGTAAATTTTGTGTGCATTTGTTCTTTGTTGAGGAAAAGCAAAAGGCGAAGAAACAAAGAAAATCGTTGATCACTGTTTGTTAATTGTTGTTAATTCAAGAAAAGTTCACGGCTTTTGTCATTTTTAAACAAAGAAACTAAAGTTTGAAGTGTTTGAATTAAACAAAAAATTTTGACAACTCGTGAAAAGAAGTTAAATGTAAAGTTTTTTTGCCAAAAATATTCTTTGTTAATGGAGGAAAGCGAAAATGCGATTACAGGTGTGTTATAAATATTGGAATGTATATAAACAATGTATGAAATTAGTGGTTTGAGCGTCGAAGAATAGAGTCGAGGAATAATAAAAAAAAGTTTTTTAAACAAAAACTTTTATTGATGTTAAATATTTGTTTACAGAATATGAATTCTCAATTCGATTTATTAAAAATATAAGCCAAAATTAATGCGACTTGATTCGCCCACTTGTTTATTTCGCTTTCTGATTAAATTTTTCAATTCGACTTTTTCAAAATCAAAGCCAAAAATTAAAGCGAAACTCACATTCAAATGATTATAATCGCGATTCGAGTATTTGTTATCCTCTTTATAATTACTGTTCGCACATGAGTTGAATTTCAAAAGAATTGAAGTGAAAATGTTTGCAATGTTTTCTCTATTAGCAGGCTTGTATTTAATTTTGCCGAAAGTAATCGCAAACGTAAGAATTTTGAACAAATCAAAAGAATTTGATTGATCGACAATAACTTTCTTTTGCTAGAATTCAACGCTGTGCACAGAGGAAGTGAACACGACTTGTAAACCGGTGGCGATTAATTTTGTTCAGTTGAAAATCAGTAATGCTATTGAATCGACAGTGGAAAATATGATCACATTGCAATTTGACCGAAAGCCGAACGCGACAAAGTATGCATTTTGCTATCCGGATGAAAATTATCGCAATTCATTGTTGAACCGAATGAAGCTCAATCTTTTCGCACACGTTTCTTGCCGTCAAATTGGTTTTATGACGTTCCACCAAATTTTGCCATTCAATCAATTTGAACCCTGGAAATATGGCGATATTTTGCTAACACCTTCTTGCAAAGGCAGTGAACAAAATTTAAAAGATTGCGAATGGCCTGAAGTTCGTGAAACTGAATGCAATAAGTTCTTTGTTATAAGATGCGGATTCTGTAATCGACATTTCTCGATGTTCGAAGAAGGTGTGATTACTTCACCTGGATATCCGAATTTGTTCTTTCCATTTATTCAATGCGATTGGTTCTTAGCGACAGGACTTGGTGATGGAATTGAATTAAAATTTACAACTTTTGATTTGCTTGCAAACCACTCTAACTCTATGACATGCTCTCCTCGCTACGCTTATTTAGAGATAAGGCCAGGTCCCGATCCAAACACGGAACACGGAATCGATCGAATTCTCAGCAATCAAGATAGATATTGTTCATTTCGTAAACCGCCGAAATATTTACGCATTAAATCGAAAGCTGTTATGATTCATTTGTCTGGCGGAATGTTCACTTTTCGAAGATCGATTACAGGCGCAATTGGAGTGCGAATTGAATATAGAGCATATACATCAGAACAGCGTCAGGCACTTTACACATTCGGATTCATTGCATTGGGAGTGATATGTTTTTTAGCTTTTGCCTTTTTCGCTATCTTTCTGATGAAGTATTCGAAAAACAAGAATTGCTCACGTTACGATACCTGTGGCGATCTGCTAAAATGCTTTGAGCGAAAAAAATGCGCTTGCGAAGAAGATAATATTTACGAGGCTGTTTTTCACAGTCAACCGACACTTCCTCCTCGAAATTTGACGGATAGGTCAAACGGTTCTAAAACTAAAACGCGGTCAATTCACTCTATTTCACCGAAAAATCGTTCGCCGTATATTCAAGTGTGCAACTCAGACGGATACTGTCGCTACATTACTGAAAACGAGATTGAATCGCAAGCTGAATTTAAACAACGATTCTCGCTGCCAGATAAAACTTGCCACATTCTCAGTCGAACAGCGATTCAACAACGGCAAACAAAAAGAAATACGCCGAATGCAAAAGCTGAAATAATAAAAAGAGAAGAACCGTCGGTTATGAAAGCGGAAAAGAGTGCAAACAATGGCTCGACGCCAAAATTAAATCCAAAAGTATTAAAAAATCAAAGCGATAGGAAAGATTATTGCAGACGAAGACTGAATGAATGTATAGAACTTTCAAACAATGGCATAGTTCTTTGTACGCTACCGAAATATTGCGAAGATGTACTTAAAGATGAATATGATTTATCGAACCCTTCAGAATGTTTTGCAGCCTCAGACAGTGATTTGCTTGAAACAAGATCGAAAAAGCAAACCAAACCAATGAAAATGACTCCGCCACATATCAGAATCGTCGATACAAGTTTATATGATAATTGTTCAATTCCAAATTCAATTTAATTGTTTTTCCCTATATAAAATGTCCAATAAGAAAAGATTCCTTTAGTATATTTAATCAATTTTTATATCTACTTTAATTTTCTTCACTCTTTTGAAATCTTAATTCTTTTTTCATTGGTGTAATTCCGTTTTTAATTAGGATTTTATATTACTCTTCTGAGCAGAAAAATGTTTTCCTTTCTCGAAGCTCTGCACATAAATTGAGGAACATTTTTTCACGAAGTAGTATAAAAAAGTTTTAAAACCGAAAGCAAAATGTATTGCACACTAATAACTAAGGCCATAGATTTTGGTGCTGCACCAAAATTTTTATTTGTTTAAAAATGCTTTAATCTGTATCGATATAACGTATATATGACGTAATAAATGTTGTCTTTCAAATTTTGTCACCAAAAATCATCAAATTTTACAATGTAGCACCAAATAACAAAAATTGTACCAAACCATAGAGATAACATCGAAATGATAAGACAATGGCCATAGAGTTAACATTACAATGTTAATTCAATAGCCACAGAGTTTTCTCGCGAAGAGCACAGAAATAAATAAGTTTGACAAAATACTGAGAAAGCAACGAGCACTGATGCAGTTGTTGGCGATAACGGTAGCGTGAATGGTAATGCGAGGCATTCGGTCGTACCGAGCTCGTTGAGAGCAAAGCGACGATTAATGTTGCGAACACGCAAATTTTCGACGAAAGGCAGTTTATGTGCATTGAATACAGTGTTTTTCTGCACAATAATTTGCTTTCTGATTAGCAATAGCTGAGCAATATACTAACTACTACTATAATTAGCAATATACTACTGCTTATTAACTATTATCAACTACCTATATAACTACTTACATGAATTCAGCTTGAATCAATCTACAATTTTAATCACTTCAGTTTGTGTTTAATCATAAAATTTGTTTTACAAAATATATTTTAACAAGCGTTTGCTGCTTTAAAATTTTGCAACTTAACTAAACTAAGCAATTTAGTTACAAAAATGCACAAAATGAAACAAAGTCCATCGAATCAAATTTCTGTTTTAAATTAAAATTGAATAATTTAAAAGAATTCTCTAGTCAAATGAAGTATTGAAGCTTTTCAGATGCTGAACAAAAATCAATTTTTCTGCAAATTAAGCATGTAAATACGCATTTAAGATTAGATTTTTATTTCTTTCACCTGACATTGAATTACATGAGATCATCTTTGCCTGTTTTCAATTGCAAACTGTATTTTTTCGAAAATTTACTTAAAATAATTTATTTAATTATTGAGCGACAAATTTTAAAAAGTCATTTATTCATTCATCCGCTCCCTCATTTACTAATTCATTAAAAAATTAAACTTTTATTATTTAATACTACCTCTGAACATGAAATATGGTTGTCTAATCAAGAAGATAAAAAAGCTTCAACATAGCTAAGTGAGTTTATCATTTTTCCAAGGATCGTTTCTTATTCTTTATTTAAGTCAGCGAAAAACCGATTGAACCCATTTAATTCTCACAATTAATGCGTCTTATTCAAGCCACTCAAAATGTCGCTTTTATTATTAGTAACCTCTCTTGTTGCAGGCGCTACAATGAAGGGACAATCGCCTGAAGAAGTTGGAAATTTGGCGAACGCAAATGTATATTGCGTAATTGAAGTGAGGAACTGGAGGAAATTCATCGAGTTTCACAGCCCCAACTATTATATCAGCTCTGGAAGAAGCCACATTCCTCCGCCTAATTTAATCCAACCAGGATTTAAAGAAATGTTCTTGTTTCGCAAAACTTACTACACAGCGCGTGGGTCGCTTGGCTTGTTGCGATATAGAATTCGCTGTTTGAATAAAACTCAGAACTCTTCTGCTTTTGAGAGCAGTGACAAACTTTTGCTTTTATGGGCGGTTCCGTACGATCAAACGCTTTATAACAACTATCATGCAGTCGGAATAAACTCCGAAAAGAATGCGGATTCGGAAACATTCGATGAAATGTACGAAGAGAACCATTCTTGGTTCGTAAGGGAACCAGCTGGACAATCGTTGTTTTACTCTGCGAACTTATGTGAAGAAGATGTGAAAATTTACGGATCGTTGGCTGATAGTCGAAGAGCAACTTGGAAAATTGACATTAAATGAAAGAGTTTATTTGAACGAAGTTTGTGCCAATTTTTCAAATAAACACAACTCAATTGATAAAAAAGAGCAAATAAAATTATTTTGTTGATAAGCAACTTGTTTCTTAATGACTTGAGCTAGGAAGCCAAAATAAGTCTAAACAACAACTAATGCTTATTTGAGTATGAAATTTCAATAAGAGCAGTTTAATGGTAGAAAATGAAGTGTTTTTAAAAATTTTCAGCGTTTAACGGCACACCTTATTAAAACTCAATCAAGAGTTGAAGCGACAAACTATCTACTTGTTATCGTGCAAACTTGCGCTTTTAGCTTACGAGAAAATGACGCATAAATTTGTTAAATGACACAAACTCAACATTTTTTTGCCTTCTTATGTATTATTTTTTATCTTTGCTATATTATTTTCGTTATATTTTGTTTAAATTTAATTGCATTTTTAAAAAATTATCATGGAACACTTTTTTGGCATCATTTTCAATTATTTGAAGATGCTTTTGGTTCGAGTCTCACAATTTTCTCTTTTTTCATTAGCGAATGGGACATTTTATTTAGCTTCGATTGTACATTGTAGATACAGTTTTACCCAAAAATAACTCATAAATGTTTTCAAATCTTGAATTGTGTTCAACTTTCGATAATGTTTTGGTTTCTCAATCTTATCGAAATTGAATTTCTAAAATTAATGAAAAAACAGATGTGAAACTAAGCGACAATCAATGAATATAATGTGGTTTGAAAATAAAATGAGAAATAGAATTTACTTAATTCAATTTGATTTATTTGAAAAATAAAGCGTAAGAGATAATAAAAGATTTAAAAACACTTTATTGTCAATTGTTTTCATCTATTTATAAAATAATTTTCTTTCTATTAAAATCACAATTCATTACTCAAAGTAGTTTTTCTGCTTCAAGAATTGAATAACTGTGATCGCCGATCTTAACCAAACGTTTCACTTTCAAATTAGCTTCTTTCAGCAACAGTTCAAATTGAGAAAGTTTTCTGAACCCGCCATCGAGTAAAAGTAACATTATATAATCCATCGGAAATACGTCAACATCACCTTCTTCTGTATCAATCTG
>NCKU01002471.1:0-19007 GCA_003675995.1 Dinothrombium tinctorium
CTGAAGAAGTTTGACTGTAAGCAGACGAAACGTTGTCATAATCATCGTCAACAGTGCCATTGTGTAAGTAAAAAACTTAAACACAAATTTAAAAAATGTGAAGTTCGCGATGGCAAAATCAACAATATAATTATATGAATTTGTATTAGCAAATACAGTTTCGAAAAAAAATGTTTGTCCTAGCGATAATTAATGGAGGCGCCAGCTAAGTATGCGTTTTTAAATTTAAAATAAAACTTTATTTTATAAATAAAATTAAAAGCGATAAAATGTTAAAAATGCAAATAATTTCTGAACTTAACATTGATGAAATCGAAAAAAAAACAATCGAAAACGCTTGATGTTTGCTCCAAACCGTCTTTTAACAAACAAACGATAATTCGTGAACTATTTTTACAAAACAAGTCACACTGAAATCACTTATTATTTGCACACATTAATTCCACATTTCCACATTTGTTTCATCATCTAAATTATTTAATGCATTTCTGTTTTCTTCGCGAACAGCCATTGCCCGATATCAAAGAAAATACATCGAGGATACGTCCGTTTTGAAGCACGAATGCGTCAAAGAAACCGACGAATTCATATTGTATACAATCGAGATTATACCTTCGAAGAATTGATGGAAATCACGTACACCAATAAGCATCGCTGGTATCGTTAGTTTACTTATTCAAATTATTGTTTTTTGACAAAAGTTGTTTTGCAGATGCAAGAAAGCCAAATTCTATCCCGATTCCATTCGTAGAGCTGGTATTTAATTCAAACGCTTTTATAATTGTATGGTTATTAAATCAATAAAATTATATTAAATGTATTGCTTAAAGTGATCATTACCAGTATATAATTGCCATTATTATTATATTATTACCATCAAGATATCACGCTAGTAGTAGTAGTAGTAGTACGCGTACGGTCAAAAATCAAAGTTTTAGTTTTTTCTAATCACAAGCTGTAATGTTCGATACTTTAGGATTCCAAACTTATTTTAACTGTAACAAAAAACAGATTTGTCACCGAAAATTTAGAAAAGAATCTTATATCTCATCGTTTTCATTTGTATGTCATTTCATAATCTTCTTTCAATCATCAATAATCTTATATCTAATTATATGTCATTTTTGTCAATTTTGCTTGCTTGTTAGTTTTATTGCATTTATTTATGAATAAAATGAAGCGTGGCTTCTGGTGATCATCAATGATAATGATTTAAAAAAATGGCGAAAGGGAGGGAATCACTGAAGACATTTGAATCGAAATGATCTTTCGGAAAAAATAATTTTTATTGACAACTATGAAAGAACAAAAAACGTTAAGATAAAATGCGTAATTTGAAATCGTTGGTTTTGCTTCCTTTTCGGTTTGAAAGGCAAACTTTCAAAATGGGACAAAAACATGAGACTTTTCGTTGTAAAATTGAAAAAAAAACGCGGTCACAAATAAAAGAATCAATTGTAATCAGTCACTTGAGATTAACTTCCGTATTTAATCCTTTATAAATCCGGTAATACAAGGGTTTTGTTTCGTTAAAATCGAAAACGACATCATTTGTTTTCTTTTACGTGCAAATAAATAAATATAAAATAAAAAAGCAAAATACTACAAATGACTTTCTTCACTAATTCTGTCCTCTTTGCACTTGAAAGGAGTTACTCCAAGTTTCTGCTCGTTATTTGATTCTATGTTCTTGCGATTTCTTCATAGCGGCTTTTTGCGATTCTTCTCATTTGTTTCTGTTTTGTTGGCTGTTTTTCTTCAAAGAATTCAAAGAATAGTAGGAATGTAGGAAATAGGCAGCAAAAAACTACTTGTACTCAACAAACTAAAATGAATCCACTAATAGTCCGATTTGAGCGGAGAGCTATTAATTTGGATCGACAGTTTTCTGTTTTACTCTTTCAATCATTATATATATTTATATATATTTGAATAAAATGATGTCTTAACAAAGCTGCACTTTTTACAGAAAGCATGATTCTGGCGATTAATTTACAATGTCTTTTCGATCCTTTTATTGGACCGCGAAGTATAAAACAAAGACCAACACTTTCCCACTAATCATTCATTCAAACGCTGCTCAATTAATCTTCATGCGGTGAACACTGTTCGTTGCTTTCTGACTCTTCGTACAGAGTTTTCACCACTCATGAAACGTAATGTTTGCTGTTGTGGCGAATGTCGTCATCGAAAATGAAAAGAACACTGATTAGTTGGGGACGTACAAAACTTTGTACAAGAGTTATTGATGCCTCTGTCGTGCTTGTCAGCGATACGAGGTCACTTCACTCTTTCATGCATGCGTTTGTAACTCCTTTTCGAGATGCAAAAAACTGTCCGAAGTTCTTTGTCTCATTCATTCAAAACATATTTTCTTCTATAACTTTTTTTAATTATAAACACCATAGAGACGAAGTTTTCATTTTGATATCTTCTTTTTAAGCAAAATTTGGTTTAAATGCCAATTTCCGGTAACAGGAAAGAGAAATGAAATCGAATGTCTTTTAAGTTCAGCTTTGTCGAGTTTCTCCCCAGGATGGAACTCAAGAACACACCGCCTTACGATCTTCTGTGGCTTCTTCGATTTTTATTTTTTATCACAGCTCGCTTTGTTGTCAGTTTAATTTACGTAAAGCAACTCTTACAGTCGATTAACTCGTAACTTTTGAGGTAGCAGCAGTGTTATTAGATTTTTTGCTTTTGCTCAGATCTTTCGATGTTTTGCTCGGCGTCGTCCGCTTTTTGCTCGCCTTCGCCTCAGCATCGGTATCACTTTTGCGCGCGCCAACTTCGCTTTCGTCGATATCACCATTCAATTCATTGTCGTCGTCGTCATCGTGACCCATCAAAGATTTTAAGCTCTCGTCATCTGATTCGTTGTATGCATGCGTTTTCGAATGCAAGCCTGTCGACATTAGACTACTTGGAGCAGTGTACGCGAGATTTGACGCGCTGATACTACTACTCGCACTAGTATTGCTGTTAGCCGTCGAATTCTTGGTCGTTGTGGTAGTCGAGCCGCTCTTGTGAGCAGATCTCGACTTCGAGTGACTTGCTGTAGTTGTTGTAGTTGTCGTCGTCAAACCACTCATCGCTGTTGTACTTAAACCTCCCAAACCGTTCATTAAACCAGTCTGTGCTGCTAATGACGCGAACGGCGACGAGGGCAATGAGAAACCTCCTAAGCCCAGAGGACTATATAGAAAGTTTGGTGCCGGATACAGAAACGGCAGTCCGCCCGCACCGAGAGCCGACGAACCCGAAGGCCCGAATATGTTTCCTGGATTATTACTATTACTGTTACTGTTTTTTGATTTGCTACCTATTGATGCTTTGTCACTTTTCGGTTTATCGCTCGATGCACTATTCGAGTCTTTATCTTTCTTACTGTTCGTGGCAAAATCCGTCAAAGGATTAGAGCCTGGCGCGAGGCCAGGAAGATTAAAACCAGGAAAACCGAACAACGGGTTGCCTAAACCCATACCCGCAAGACCACCAAAAGGAAAAAACATAGGTGGAGCAGATGAAGCTGATGATGATGGTGAAGTTATGGATGAAGATGTTGCGGTCGAGGTTGTAGCTGCGCTTGCAACATGACTTTTAGATGATGAAGTAGTGGTTGATGAAGTAGTAGTGCACATGTTAGCAGAGTCCATAAACATTTTCATAGAAGGAAATCCTGTGAGTAAACTTGGATTGAAACCCAATGGGTTAAGAGCAGAAGGCTGAAATCCGAAACCAGCGGCATTTGATGAAGATGCAGAGCTGGATGAAGAAGTTGTTTGACTCGAGTGAGCTCCACTTTGTGATTGAGCTAGTAAAGATGCAGCAGTAGTTCGTCGAGAGGAGCTGTTGCTCGATGTCACATTTGTCGAATTGTTGGAGCTTGAAGATGCGTTTGATGTAATATCATTTAACCTTCGATCACTCGTTCTTGTTCTTATACTACTTTGTGATTGCGATGGCATTGTAGTCTAATAGATAAGAGAAAAGTGTTAGAATCTTGAATTTAGGCTTCGATAACTTACAGGTGTTTTGAAACTAGGAACTTTTTCTTTTATCAAGGGACTCCATTTTGGATCCACATCAAACATCGGATTCTTTTCTAGCCATTCTGCAAGATGTTTTAATGGTGGCGCCTTTGATCCAGTTATCTAATGATGAAAAATAAGTGAAAATCCAAGACAAACTGAGAGAAAATTACTTTTTTGCCGGTTAAACGGTTAACAACAGACACGTTTTCGTCACCAGTTAAATGTTGTACATCTAGCATAGTAGGGTCAAGTTTTGGTCTACGTCCTCTTCTCCTTCCCTCAGGAAGTTCTAATAGTTCAGTCTGAGAGAAAAAAATGAAGCCAAGAAGCATAAAATACACATTTCAACTTACATTTGCAGGAATTGATGAAATAGGAGTAAAAGACATTGCAGCCGCTGCAGCAGCAGCAAGGTTGGGATTGGCAGCAACAAATTCAGGATGATCTTCCAACCATTTCTTTAGATCTTGGCGAATAGCGGCTGCTTGTTCCAATATTGATGATGCTTCATTCACTTTTGAAGGAGGCAATTTACTTGCATCAATTGATGGCATATGTGCCGATTGAGCTTTTGCAAAATTTTGATTGTCATTTATCTTCGTAAATGAAGTAGAAGTAGATGAAGAATGTGCTGCTGGTGGAGTAGGAAAGTTTCCTTTATTATTATTGTTCGATCGATTAATTTTGCTGAAATTCAACGCATCCTTTACTCTGTTTGAATCTGAAGTCTTAGAATCCGGCAGAACTCCCTCTGGTTTGTCTTGCTTTTCTTCCATCATTTTCTTAGCTTGTAGATTCAATGCCAAAGCATCAATTCTACTACCAATCTTTTTCCCGGACTTCTTGCTATTAAGTCCCGCTGGAGGATTTTTGTTTGTTGCTTCTGAAGGAGCAGCATTTCCATGGGTCGTTTCCCGTTTTGCCGATGGTCCTGAACTAAGATCCAACACTGAGCCAGGTGGTGATGGCGATTTGGATTTTTTCTCTGTACGAGTCACAACGGGTGTTGGTTTATGGGCAGGAGCCGGTGGAGGTACTATGGCTGGAGTAGATTTAAAACGGAAATCCATGGTTTCTAAAGGAGGATTTCGAGTACGAGATGATGAATTTTGATGAGCCGGAGGTGGTACGCTGCCAGAAGCAGTGGTAGCAGTACTGGTTGCGGGTTTTTGTTGTTGTGCTTGTGAAAGAGTAGATCCAAGAAGCAATGAAGCTGTTTTCTCATCATTTAATAACTCGTTTCGTAAATCTGAGCGAAGATTGCAAAATGGCAAACTAAACAAAGGTGGCAAGAATGATGGATTTAACAAAGAAGATGTCGATAGTGATGTTGGAATTGCAGGTTTCTTCGCTGTCTGTTGTTGTTGTTGCTGCTCCATGGTTTGGGATAACAAATTTCGTAGTTTTGCTAAAATTATAATTTTAAAATTTGTTGTGATCAAAATGATTATTAAATTACCTCTTTCAACCTCAGCTTCGAATCGCTTCCGTCGTCTCCTTCTTCGACGACTTGCAGAATCGTTCTGCAAAAGGTCGGGCTGTAAATGCTGCAAAAGCGAATCATACAAATTACGTACCATCGAACTTCCACTTTCACTAAATAGATAATCTGGAAGAGGAGAGAGTGTTTCTCGTCTGGGAGTGTGATCAGGTGTTGGATGTGGAGTAGGTTCCCTACTGACACTTGATAAACTTCCGGGAGAAACAGCACGAGGAGAGCTATCAGCTGTAGCAATACTCGGAGTTGAAGGAACAGTTCCTGCCAAGCCGGTAAAGAATGCTTGACGGAAGGATTGCCATTCATTCTTTTCAACACAATAGCAAATTTGTTCGAGACGCATCTGCAAAACTCTGTCCTTTGGCCAACGAACAGAGCTACGAGTTTGAGTTTGTGTTCCTGATGTATTTTGTAAATCATCAACATTTGTTTCAGTCTTGTTTTCAGAATGGACCTCTTCTTTGGTTTCCATTTTTTCTACTTTAGAATCGTTCTCAGAAACCGTTTCGTGTTTGCTCTCGACTTTTTGTTCTAAGGAGTCAATATTTTCACTTTCACTCTGAGATGTTTCTTCAGGTTTCTCCTCAGATTTCTTTTCTTCTTTTTCTAGCTTCTTGCTCGCCTCTGCCTCATTTGATTTTTCATCTTTAGTTACTACATTATCACTCTTGCCCTCTTGAGCAACCTCTTCTTGTGGTCTTTCATTAACCTCTACTTTCATTTCTTCTTCGGTTGCTTCAACTTTCTTTTTATCATCATCAACAGCCTCTTTTTTCACTGCTTGTTCTTCATTCAATTTCTTTTCCTCTTTTTTCTTGACTTTCTCGGATGTCTTTGCTTCTGAAAACTCGTTACTTCGTTTGTCAATTTCCATTTTTGGTTCTTCCTCTGAAGACTTCTTGCGATCAACCTTTTCTTCGATTGAATCTTCTTGGAGCTTTTCTTGACTCTCTTCTTTGTTAACAATTTCATCATTTGCAATCTCTGCTTTGTTGCTCTCACTTTCTTTCAAATCTTTTCGTTCTTCTTCATCTTTGTTAAGTATCTGTTTTGAGTCTGATTTTTTGTTTGCTTCAATCTCTTCGTTTTTGAGTACATCTCTGAAAGACAATTCAGGATCATGCATTAAATGAAAATCCAGCCTGTTAAGTCCATGTTTTGCAGCGCCGATCAATAAATCCTTATCATGTTGGCCGCAGACCCACCAATCCGGTAAATCAATCGAAGGCTGACACAATTGCAGACGCTCATCCAATTCTGGATGTGTCAAGATATCTTCTCTGATCTTACTTAGCAAATCAATCCGTGCTAAAGAGCGACTGGCTCTCTCCTCAGAAATTGGATCGACGCTAATTGGTAAATTTTCTTCTTCATCAGTCAAACGACGGCCAGTAACTCGTTTGCACATCGCATAAAACGCCTTAAAGTATTCAGTAAGGGTTTCATCAAGTTTGCGCTCAAGTCTACTGAAGTTCCTGAAACGTGACCAATCAAAGCGATCCTCTTTTTTATTATATTCGACACCGAATGAAGAAACAACGCGGTAAAAGTCAGACTCTTCTCTTCTCGACCATTTTCTATCAAATGCAAACATCACGCATAATGAGAGCTAGTCACGCAGAGCAAATAAAAAACAATGAATACTTACTTTTGTGCTTGTTCTCGCTTTTTCAATTCTCGCTCTTTGATTGCAGCCTCGAACCTTTCCAGTTTCTCTAACCTTTGTTGGTGTCTTGCTTGTTGTGCCAATCTTAATTCTTGCTTTTTGAAATTGCGCTGATAAGCTGTAATTAATCTACGCAGTCTTTGGTTCATATCAGCGGGCGATGGAAATGGTAAAGGACCGGATTGGTCGGTTAGCTCGTTTTCATCACGAGAGGTGCAATCACTTTTGTTGCTGTCTGAAGGAGTTGCTGGTGTAACTGGCGTTTCTGGCTCTTCATCTTCGTCTAATGTTCGTCCTAAGTCATCATCGGGGTTCATTTCGGCAAGCAAAGCAGCTCCATCAGGAGGACCACAGCGATGAAGAAAGCACAGAGCAGGATCATGTCGCATAAGATTGAAACGGTCGTAACCATGTTTGTAAACACCAATAAGTAATGACTTGTCACATTCTTCATCCCACCAGCTGCAGGGCGGATCACCATCTGCTACTGGAGAGGGAATTGGGATATCCCTCGCTGGCAGACCAGCGAATACTTGTTCATATAAATCTCCAATTATTTCGTGTTTCAAATAAAACAATAATCTCACGCGTAGAAGTATTCTGAAACATTAGAATTATTAAATACCGCTTGTAAGCATTGATCACTGTTTCATTGAAAGAAATCAAGCACACATCAGAATTTGCTGAACTCATCGATGCTCTAAGAGTAGATTTGAAAATCTGCCTCTTGGCAACTCAGTATTAGCATGGCTTTACTCATCTTTTGTCAAAACTGAGAGAAAATAATTGCGTGAAATAAACTTACTTATTTGCATGTCTATTTAAATGTTTTCGATATTGTTCGTCGGTTAGTAAGAAATCGGGATTATATGATTCGTCTCTCGCCCAATCAGCACTAATAACTTCTTCAGAAATGCTTCGTTTCGCTTTTTTATTTTTCCGTCCCCGTGGAACGGGCGCTGAAAGGCCTGAATGATTCTTATGAAATTTTTGACCTCCCTGTTCTGCGGGTGATATCAAATCCCATATAAATGACTTTATTTTTTCATCTCCTTTATAATTTTGCAGACAATACAATAAAATAACTCGTGCGATATCTTCGACATCTTGACGAGATAAATGTCTTCTAA
Source organism: Dinothrombium tinctorium (assembly GCA_003675995.1). NCBI lineage: Eukaryota > Metazoa > Arthropoda > Arachnida > Trombidiformes > Trombidiidae > Dinothrombium > Dinothrombium tinctorium. The sequence goes on from NCKU01002471.1 coordinate 8,329, forward strand.
AATTGCCCAACATGAGAAATTCATCCCATCGTTCCCAACCAAATGTTAACAAGCCTTTTTCCACTTTGTAACATTCTGCACGAGTCCAATTACCAGGACCGAATTCTTCCAAATAATCTTCATCCTTCTCTCGCTCGTATCCTCCTCCTCGACCTTTCCGACCTTTTTTACCTCTTAAAGGTCTTCCACGACTGCCCCGAGTTCGCATTGCAACATCATCGTCATCATCACTCGAATCAACGTCAGAAATGTCGAGTAGAGAATCATCTTGACCAAAACGCTTAGTCTGAGTTCTTTTTCTAGGTTCTTGTACAATAAGTTCATTTCTGCCTTTTAACTCATCAACATCCAAATGAGCTTTCTTCGCCCATTTTTCCCAAAAATTTGGATCGTCAATTTCAATGTCAGATCTATTGTCGGAAGCGGCGAAAGATGCCTTAGAAAAAGTGGATCCTTGTTCCTCACTCTCAATTGTAATAACATGGGTTCGTCTTTGTAAAATTTGTTCAATATCTTCTTCACAAAACTTGTCGCCTGCATTATCATCATCCATGATTGCACCATAAGCACCTTTTCTTAAAAGATCTTCCACTTCTTTTTTTGATATGGCATTGTCAGCGATGCTTTTCTGCGTATTCATCGACTGTAACACAGCTTTGTCGAGACCAAGTTTAAGCGATGCTTTATCAAACATTTCTCTCTCATAGGTATTGCGGCATATTAAGCGATAGACTTTAACCATTTTTGACTGTCCGATTCGATGACAACGTGCTTGTGCTTGTAAATCATTTTGAGGATTCCAATCGGAGTCAAAAATAATTACAGTGTCAGCAGCCGTTAAATTGATGCCAAGTCCACCTGCTCTCGTACACAATAAAAACACAAATCTATCTGAGTCCGGTTTGCAAAATCTATCTATGGCTGCTTGTCGAAGATTACCCCGCACTCTGCCATCGATACGTTCATATGGATAACGTTTTTGAACAAGGTAATCTTCAAGAATATCAAGGCAGCGAACCATTTGTGAGAATATAAGCACTCGATGACCATCAGATCGTAAACGTGGCAATAATTTATCGATAAGAACCAATTTTCCTGACGCTTGAATCATTGCTTGCAATTGAGCTTCAGGGGAATCTCCGTGCTGTTGTTTGTATTCGTGCATTACTTGTTCTTCGGCTCCATTAATAAGAAATGGATGAATGCAACATTTGCGAAGTTCCATCATAGTGTTCATTAAATTAGGCATATTGGCGTACGTTCCTCCTTTTGTTAAAAACTGAAAATTGCGTTCAAGAATAGCTCGATAATACTTCTTCTGAATATTCGTTAATTCGACCTGCAATTGGGCGAAGTTTAGAGCAAAGAAAATCAATGCCATAATTATTTTTATTGTGTGTGATATCTAATAATAGGTTCTCAGGATAAATGATCTTCACAGCCATTTCAGAACGTTTACTTATCATCACAGCACCAATAAATAATTTGTTGTCACAATTTACTTTAAGACTTACCTCGATTATTGTTTCCTCCTTTGGCGCCAAGCTTTTCTCAACATCTTCTTTCAGCCGACGAAGCATCATCGGTTTTAGTAATGCTTTTAACTTGTCAACTTGTTCTTCGGTTTTTAAATCACCAAATTCCAGCATGAACATTTCAGATGATGCGAACTGTTGAGGTTCGAGAAAATTAAGTAAACTAAACAATTCTTCGACATTGTTTTGCAACGGAGTGCCAGTTAATAACACGCGGTGTTCCATGTCTAGCAAACGCAATCCTTCTAATAGTTTACAATTTCGATTCTTCAAGCGATGAGCTTCGTCAATAATGCAACAACGCCAGGAAATAGCTCTTAATTCCAGACAGTCGGTTAATACAATTTCAAATGTTGTGATCATCACTTGGAATTTGTAAATTCCTTCGATACGTTCCGACTTTTCATCTTTGTAATACATTTCATATTCTTGAAGCATATTGCGGCTTGCAGAGCTATTTGAATTATATTAGTTAAAAAATAATTTTTTTTTACTGCTATGCATTGGAGGAGCTATCTCGCTTAAGAGTTAAGTTCGTGAGAAAAAAATGAAACTACCATATACGTGTTATCATTAATAAATTTTTCGTAAGATAGTCGAAATAAAAAGTGTTAATAAATATGGTTCCTTCATTAACAAATATTGAAATTATAAAATATTATTTTCATGCTGTTTTATTTATCATAAGATCGAAAAATTATTTTTCTTTAAAAAGGTCTTAAGCGAAAGAAAGATGTTTTAAACACGATGTAGAATTTATAAAATGAGTAAAAAAATTTAAAAACCGGGCCCACGCTGATAAAATGTGTGAGATAAACAAAACGAGTTGTAAAACTGCTTCTATACATAAATCAAAAGTATTGAAAAAATGGAACCAAAATAATCATAAAATAACTTTAAAGACTTATTAAAACGGAATTGACTTCTTTCAAATTAATTTCAACAGAAATTTGATCAACCTTATATCTTTTTAAAAGTTGTTTTTTCGAGGTAAATCAACAAATTTTTTAAAGCGAAACTCAAAATAAAGATCATTATTCAAACGGCTTAGATAATGTTATATCGTGATTTTTAGCTTCAAACTACTGCTAGTAAATTTTATTTGATATAGCATGGGCACGAAAATGTCCAGTAAGTTTGTAAATTTAATTTGATATTTACCTTCCGTGGTAAGTAATTACGTTCAAGTCCGTCCAAGTTTCAAATTCTCGCTGCCAGTTTCCAATTGTTGACAACGGAGCAATAACTAAAAATGGGCCTGCAATGCCGTACTTTACTATCTCTTGAATAAAAGCGATTGACTGAATTGTCTTTCCGAGACCCATTTCATCTGCTAGAATGCAATTACGACTAAGGACAAAAATCAATAAGTGAAAATGTCGAATTGAAAATGTCACTTACGCATTGTGCCAACAAAACATTAACCAATTTACACCTTCCAATTGATACTCTCTTAAAGTATTTCCATTTTTGTAAACAGGAGACTGTTCTAACTTTTTCCATTCTCCACCTTTGGGTCTCTTCTTTGGTTTCCATTTATCTTTTGGAGGAGGCTCTCTAAACTTCCAGAAATGTTGTATTTTCTGAGGGTCCAAATCTTCTTCAAGCTCCCAATTACATTCTTCATATGGTAAACCTCGCCATTTAACAAGATAATGTCTATTAATTTTCGGCTTTTTAACAGGTTCAGATTCATCTGCTTTGGCTTCAAGCTTTTCTATTATGTTCGGAATTTCAGCTTCTTTAGTCTCACTTTCTACACTTGTGATTGTACTAGTTTCTTCTGATTTCTCACCATCAGGTTTGTTTTGAGGTTCAACTTTAACTTCAGAGATATTTGATTCAATTTCATCTTTAATTGTATCATCATCAGTTGGTTCAATTTTCGAGTCAGTTGTGATTCCTTCACTTATTGTAGATTCTTCAGTTACAATTTCTTCCTTTTTTACTTCATTTTCAGCAGCGTTTTCCGGAAGTGTTTCAGGTACTGGTTCTGAAACATTTTCAATCGCAAGTGGCTCTTCAATTTCTTGCACATCTAATATTCTGTCAACTTCACAGTACTCAGGATTAAAGGGTTCATCTTCGAGGAAATCAAACATGTTTTTATTATCTTGTTTTTGTTTAAATCGTTTGATCTTCTGCGAGATCCGTTTATCGCCTTTCTCTAATTCTTCTTCAGTTTTCCACTCACAATGCAAATAGGAAAGATTTTTGTATTTCACGAAGTATTCTTCAACTTCTATAGTAGTTGGCTTAGCATCAGGATCATCTCCTTCTGGTTCGATTTCTCGTGTTCCCATTCGCACGCCCAAAAATTTATCGACTACCATCGAATCGTCATTTAGACTTGTTACTAATACAGATCCTTCGAGACCTATTGACTCTTTATCTTTAACACCTAATTTTGATTCATCTTCAGATAGTTCTAGTTCTATATCGTCGGTATATTTTTGCCTTTTAGTATTCCTAGCAGACCTCCGTTTCAACACGCCACAGTCAATATCATCTGGCGATGGAGGTGGTGTTCGCTCCAAATCGGAGTTATCCGAGGAGCCTAAACGCTTTCGCTTTTTCTTCTTGCCAAATTTTAATGCTAATTTTGGCAGTTTCTTTTTAGGAACTTTAGGTTTCGGTTCTTTAATTTTAGGTTTTTTGGTCTTGCCTTCTTTGCCTTTGCCTTTTTTCGCTTTTGCTGATGTTTCTCCACCACTAAAATCCAATTGCGAAGTATCTTCTTGTGTTGCATCATCAAACTCAGTTGATTGGGATTGAATGATCGTTTGTTCAGCATCTGGCAATGCTTCGGTTTCAATTTTCAATGAAACTTCTTCTTTTTGTTCATCATTTTGCGTTTTACTTTTGCGCTTCTTCGGCTTCTTTGGCTTTTTCTCCGAACTATCTCCTGTAGCATCGCCTTGTTCACCTTCTTTCAATTTTCGTTTCTTGCCCTTCTTTTTAACAGGTGTATTTAATATGTTCTGTTCTTCAGAAAATTCGAAAGTACCAGCATCATGAACTTCATTATTTAATGGTGAACGTATCGCAGGGGGTTGTGGAGGCGGTGTAAGGGCAGGTGGTTGCGACAATGTTGGAATCGGCGACTTGACTGGAGGTGGCAACTGCGTCAAATTTGTGTCTGTTTGATTTGGTTGAGGAGTCAATAAGTTCGATGGTTCTTCGTTAGGAATAACAAAAAGAGGTGTTTCTAACGAATTACTATTTGTTGATTGGCTAAACAAGTCATCACACTGCATTTGATCAACAGTTCCTAAATTTTCACTCGTCACAGCATTAGTATTATCCGTTTGTAGCTGTGATTGTTGAACTTCATAATTTACTTCATTTTCCTGAGTCTGCACTTGAGTTTGAGGCTGTTGTTGAGTAGTTGGAGGCTGCTGTGGTTGTTGCGTTTGCTGTTGTTGCTGCTGTTGTTGTTGCGGTTGTTGTTGTTGATTTGGAGGCTGTTGTTGATGTTGTTGATGAATCGAATTTTGAGGTGAAACTGATTCAAACGAACTTTGCTCACTCGGTAATGGTGGCAATTGAGACATACTAGAATGTGGCGGCATCGAGGGCTGACCCATAGTTTGTGGATGATACATGTCATTAGGTTGTTGGTGAGGCGGTGGAGGGAGCTGAGGTTGTGCTGCTTGTTGTAACTGTGGCGGTGGAGGGGGTGGAGGTTGCTGCTGAAGAACATGCGGCGGTGGTTGCGGCGGAAGTGGTGGAGGACCGCCAGCCATCTGCTGTAACTGAGAAGGTATCATTGGCGGATACATATCAGAGTTTTCTGCACCCATCGAATATCCGCCATCAAAATCTGGATGAGGCATCGGCGGAGGAGGCGGCATTCTAGCTTCCACGTTGTTTCGAGCACCTCGTCCACGACCTCGAGTACCTTTTGGTGCTCGTGGCTGGCGAGGCTTCTTTTCCTTTTTAGGCTCCCCGGGATCTTTTTTAGGCCTACCTTTGCCTTTTCGTTTTGTTGACGGTTCAGATGCGAACGTATCGTCATATGGATCATAAGGTTGCATTGATGACATATCACCCATATGACCACCTCCAAAATCGGCCATATGACTTCCAGGTCCCATCATTGACTCCATTCCTGCACCTTGACCATAATTTTGCTCATATAACATTGATTCATGAGATGCACCATAAGATGGATTCATTTGATCACTACCCATTCCTAAATCGTAAGTATCAGCATAACTGTTGCCATACGGTGGCATCTGAGGTTGATGAGGATAGGGATGTGGATACATAGATTGCTGCTGTTGCTGCTGCTGTGATAAGTACGATTGCTCGCTTGGATGCTGAGGCATAAAAGTCTGTTGATCACTAACAGTTTGAGACATAAATGGCTGCTGATCATTCGGTAGAGATTGTGATTGTGTCTGATTTGATGACACTGGCGTTTGTCTTTGCTGTTCTGTTTTCTGACTGTCTCTCGACATGATCACATCACTGGAAATTTGATTTGCTTCGTTTGGACTCAGAACATCGTAAAAATTTGAAGGATCATTTGACGATTGAGAATGAGATTCCGATTGTTTCGGTTTCTGTTGTTGCTGGTAATCTTGTTCTCGGTTGTTGTCTTGATGTTCTTGGTTTAATGAGTGTTGCATTTGATTTTCTTCTTGTTTTTGGTTTTGAGAGCTCGCAGAAGATTCGTACGAAGAGTTACCTTTTGTTAAACTAGAAATATCAAATGATGTTAGTTGTTGAGACTGTTGCGCCTGTTGAGACATTGGCGTTTGCCGTGGTGACATTACTGAACTGACAGAATTGTCCGAGGAGGAAGATTTTGAATATCCACTTTCATTTACCGCTGATGTTGAATTAAATTGGTTTTCAAATAAACTGTACTGTTGTTGTGCACTAACTGAACTCGGTCCTGAAGAGGATATATTGCTAACTGTGGACTTATTACTACCGCTGGTTATTATACTGGTTGCCTGTACATTGCTACCAGATATCGAGTTAGGTTGCTGCGGACTTTGTAACGAACTCTGCTTGTTTCCCGACTGCTGCTGAGTTATTTGAGCTGCAGATGAGTATGGAGCAGAAGACTGCTGCTGCATTGAGGCTACACCTGCGACCGCTCCTAAAGGGGAATGAGTATTTGGTAGGGATGAAGATGAAGATGTTGATGTAGATGTCTGGTTGGCTTGTTGCCAGAGTGCACTATTCTGTTGATACTGTTGATAGAAGCTGTGAGAAGATGACTGCTGATGCGATATGCTTGTTGGCGGTGAGTAATGTGAATACTGTGAAGTCGATTGTTGCGACGACGAAGATCCTTGCGATTGCTGAACTGACATGCCGTAATAAGAATTTGAAGAGTTAGACGAAGATGCCACGGATGAAATTGAATTCGTTTTACTGGAAGAGGCAGAAGCACTTAAATGAGGCATCACCATTTGCTCTAATTGCTGTAAACTGTTTGTAGGAGGAGGAGGTTGCGGAGGATTACTGTTCGAATTGCTCGGAGATACTCCTTGGTTAGGACTCGTTAATTGACTTGCTCCTGGGCTAGGGTATCCTCCCTGCGATTGCGGAGTCGAAGCTGTGGCAGTGGTGGCCACTCGGTCAGGAGTATGAGACGTGGGTGGCATGGGGGAACCAGCTGGCGGTGTTGGAGTTGGTCTGCGCGGAGAAAGAGCTGATACTTGAGATGTAGAGCCCGGATAAGGGGAACGATAACTAGGACTATTAGGGCCTTGGCTTGGTGGTAGTCCATAAGGAGATAGTCTCGATTGTCCGGCTGCATCTGTATAACCTTGCTGAGAACCGTATCCCGAGTATTGTTGATGTGGATAACGCGGGACCGCAGTCGAACTACCTTGTTGCGGTGCACTTTGTGAACCAGTGGATGGTGGAGGCTGAACAGTGGAATTGGCCGTGCTGTAACCAATTCCAAATTGCGATTGTGACTGTTGTCGAGCAGTTCCTGGTAGTGAACTTCTACTTGACGACTGCGCCACTGAACTCGTGCTACTGTATGGTCCCTGTGATGAAGGGTAAGGTGGGATCGACGACCCATCACTTGGAATATGGCCGCCGACCGACGAACCTTGCGGACCCTGGCTACTGGCACCACTTGGTTGGTAATAAGGTCGCTGCTGCTGGTGCATCGTGCTGTATTCATTTTGACCGTGAACAAATTGGTTCTGTCCTCGCGGCCCATGCATAGACACTGCCGCCGAATGAGTTGCCGTTTGAGGAGAGGGATGAGGAGCATTTGGATAATAGGGTGGTCTTTGTTGCATGTGCTGTAAACCTTGACTCGACCATAGATCGCCCGCTCCTGCGTGAGCGGGATGTCCATAAGGTGACGCTGAGTAAGAGGCCGGATAGTGACTTGGTATACCGTGCACAGGACCCGACGGCCGCGGAGTCAAACCAGGAGCATGCATTCTTTGATCTGCGTATTGTCCCATTAAACTTCTAGTCTGATAACTCGCTGATGACAACTGACTGATCGATGATTGCGACGGAGGTGCGTTCGGATGCTGCGAAAGGCCAAGATGGCCTTGGCCCATTGACGACCCGTAGCCCCCGATGCTATGTTGATATCTGGGATCGTGAGGGTTGTATTGCCCTCTGCCTAACTGTGACGACTGACTCGCCGAAAGCGGTGTCCCACTCGCATAACTGCTCGAATACTGGTCGTGAAGCTTGGAAGGGTCGCTCGGAGGACCGTATCCCAACTGTCTAATTGGCGGTCCGCTGTGAGGAGCCAATTGATGGTACGCTTGAGATCCTGCTGCAGATATGCCTCCGCTGTTTAAGATAGGAGTCTGAGCTGCTTGGTGTGAGGCCGGTTGTGCCGTCGGTTGACCGGGAGGCTGACCACCGGTGGCACTGCCGGTGCCTCCGTAACCAGTGTGATACCCTACAAACGGTAAACGTGTTATTACAAAACGCGGTCAATGTGAAAGCGGCGAAAAGGCTAAAACTAAAACTTACCGAATCCGTCACCAAGTAACTGGTAATCGGCCATTCCGAGTGGATGGGTTTCCATTGCTTTACTCGCTGTCAGTCCTCATAGAAGCGCAGTTTTGGCCTTTTCGTGTCGATTTGAATACACAAAAACACACACGTTTTCTGCTTCTTTTCCGGAATTGCCTTTGCGATTGATTCTTCTGTGGTTTTTCTGCTCTTTTCGAGGCGCAAATCAACAGTGAGTGTCCTTAGATCGAGACACGCACACAGAGCGCATCGTTCGCCGACAGCCACTCGAATAAACAGACAGATATAATAGAGATCGGTGTGAAATCGCAATTGTGAAGAGACACATTTATCGCGTTTTTCGCAATGAAATTAATTTGAAATCGAGATGCATACGAAACGGTGGCATTCGTCGATAGCAATGGTTTCACAGATAGTGCTCTTAAAAAGCACAATTTTCTCGCGAAAATGAATACACGGCGCGCGGTGTCCGTTCAAATCACTGGTCGCGAATCCGGCGACCGCACATTACTGCCACTGTCCGCCTGTGTGTGTTGTGTGCGAAGCGTTCACCGAAAAAAAATCGAACGTAAAAAGCGTTGAAATTGAGAACGACTCGCGTTTAAAAGGAAGACAACGTTTTGAACGGTACTCGTTTAGCGATCGAAGAGAGGAGAAATGAACAAACAGTGCGAAATCTAATTCAGTGTCCGTTCGAAAGCGAAGTCGCTTTAAACGCCATTTTGTAAGCGAAGAATAAAGCAAAGCAAAGACAGAAAGGGGAACGATCCGAGAGAAGGCCCACCGGTCGATGCCTTCGCAGCCGTCGCCGTCTCGCGCCGCGCTCAGCCGCCGAAGCCGCGCCGCGCGCCTGGGGCGGCGCCGGGGTCCGCACCGACCGTTCCGCGCTTTTCTGTCGCTTTCCGCTCCTTTCTCACTTTTTCGCAGTTTCTCTCTTCTTTCGCGTTCGTGCATTTCACGTTCGCTTTAACCGCACTTCATTTTGCTCGGTTAACGCATTCGATCCTTCGCATCCGCGTCACTTTTCACTTTTTGTGCGCTTCATTCTGCAAACTGCGTTTTTCCATTTATTACGATCACTTTTTACATTTTGGCGTTTTTGCATGATTAAAATTTGTTTGTATACTTTTACGCATTCACAACATGTGTACAAATTGCTTAAAAATAATTACTGAAAATGCAACTTTGCGCAACAAACTTTTCGAATTAATGTTTCAAATTTGTGATTAATTTCGATACTTTTTTCAAGAGATGTAAATGAAAGCGTTTTTATCGTTCGATTTCAAATCTAATGATTGCAAACAAATGCAAACTTTTCTTTTGACAAGTGCGATAAGTTCTATAAGTAAAATGATTTCCGTAAACATTTCAACACTTGCTCTACAGTTTCGGTTTTTTTTTGAATATTGTTTGGATTTATATTCAAATTTAAAAAAACACACAAACCAAATTCGCTTTACGAATCAAACATAGTTCGGACTATTTTCAAGCATTATAAAGCGATAAAAATTTATGGACTTTTTTAGATTATAATGTTATTTCATAAACCGTTTATGCAAGTTCTGGGCTTTTTAATTGACACTTTTTTCATCATAAGCCATTTGCATTTACTTTTAGATCCATATACGCCTTGACTAACTAGAAAACAAACTTCATTTAATGAGTGGAGAGATAAAAATCTTCGGCAAAAAAAGTCACAATTTATAAACAAGCGCTTTTTCATTAAAATCGGGACTTTCCGAAAACAGATGTATTTGAATTGATCAATGAATGCAGTAAACTATCGCAATATGACGATATTTACGTATTTTAAACTTTATCTGTTATCATTACTTGTTAATTTGCAAAACTCTGTGTTCAATTTTCGAAATAAGCATCAATCGGATAAAATGATTATAATTTCAATGCTTTAAATTTTAAACATCTGTTAAATATTTTAATTTTCATATGTGCGTAAAAAAGAAAATTGCGAAAAATTTAATTTCAAAAGCAATTCATCAAAGTTAAATTAAAGAGAGAGAATTTATTCTTTCTTTCGAGAGAAAATGCACTCTTCATTCTCAATAAGTTCGTCATAGTTTTTAGATAAAAAGTTTACTATTTAGACAAAAATAGTTCAAAAAACTTTGACAACTTCAATACAAAATCGATCTCATTAAAAAA
>NCKU01002472.1:0-18215 GCA_003675995.1 Dinothrombium tinctorium
ACACACACGGAAATGCACCCATTAGGAGACAGCGTTAAGCGAAAAGTTAGTTCTGCTAGTTGCAACTTATGTGTAGTCAAACACTGTTTTCAAACTATTGTTCATTTTATGTATGACTATAAAACTAAAATTTGTTGAGTAATGCGCTGAAATAAAAAATTCTATGAAATAATAGAAAATATGTGGTTTTAACTAACCATGAATGGAATGAGTGCGAGAAGCGAGACCATCCGAGCTATGGAGAGGCGTACGCAGCAAACAGTCCCTGTCGGCGTTCATATTGCCGAGAGAAGCGAACGCAAAGCGAACTCATTTTCAATCATTTTCAAATTTAAGTGTCGAACGAACATTTGGCAGCGATTGAAGCGAACGAAGAATCAATGTCTTCTTCTGAGGAGGTATCCTGGATTTCGTGGTTCTGTGGGCTTCGCGGAAACGAGTTCTTTTGCGAAGTGGACGAGGACTACATTCAAGACAAGTTCAATTTAACAGGTATTCAATCATTTACTTGCACCTCGTTTCTCACGCTCTTTTTCGCTTCTCTTCAAATGAAGGCCTCTCAGAAAGTGTGCCTCACTACCGACAAGCATTGGATATGATTCTGGATCTGGAGCCAGACGACGAATTGGAGGATAATCCAAACCAAAGCGATTTGATCGAACAAGCCGCTGAGATGCTGTATGGTTTGATTCATGCTCGATACATTTTGACAAATAGGGGTATTGCTTTGATGATCGAGAAGTATCAAAACGGCGATTTTAGATATTGTCCTCGCGTTTATTGCGAAAATCAACCCATGCTACCAATTGGTACGTTATTTGTAAATATTTTTATTCACACGATCACTAATCTCATTTCAAAAACATCGTATTTTCATTACGTTCTGCCTCTTTTTTCTCAGGTCTATCCGACGTTCCTGGTGAAGTAATGGTTAAGCTTTATTGTCCAAAATGTAACGACGTCTACAATCCGAAATCAAGCCGCCATCATCATACCGATGGTGCTTACTTCGGTACCGGCTTTCCCCACATGCTTTTCATGGTTCATCCGGAATACAGACCGAAAAAACCAGTCAACCAGTTTGTACCTAGGCTCTATGGCTTTAAAATACATCCAATGGCTTACCAGCTGCAACAACAAGCCGCAATGAATTTCAAGCAACCTGTTAGAACTATTGGATTTGGTAATAATGGCAAACGTTAAAACAGATATTTAATTCGCGGAATGTATTGTTTTCATCTATTAGTAAATTGATATTCAGGTCATTGAACTCTCAATAAAACATTTATTTGAAATTGATGAGTTTACATATATTCAGATTGTAAAGATTTAACTTTTCTCAATGTCGTACTTATTTAGTCTTTATCTTTTCGACATCCAAAAAACCATAAAGCACTTTCGCGGGGATAATCGGGATTCCCTATTGACACCTAAACAGAGTAAGCATATAGTTATAATCAGAGCATTAAACTGAACAAAAAAAGTTTCTCTCCAGTGAAGTATGCTTTCCTTGGGTCGCATTCCTTTACCCTGTAAAAGTTTACCAGATTTAATACTCAAAGACAATAGCATTGATCGAAAACTTTTGGAACTGAAATTTTTTGAATTTCTACCGAGAGCAATTGAAGATCTCGAGAAATCCGAATTAAACGTTACTGATCAATTGAAATTACTGATTGATTTTAAATCAAATGAATTTATGACATATAAAGACTTTATATTTTAATTAGCAAATAATCCTTTTTTTCATATCATTGATAACAATTTTATAAATTCTGTTGTAATTGCACAGAACTGATAGTCATTACCGTAAACAGTTTTTTCTTAAGTTGTTTAGTCAAAATAAGGTAAAATGTAAAATAAAAGTAAATATTATCAGGCGAACGTTCCGATTCCTTATTATTTGTACTTTTTTCCTCGTCAATATCTCAAAAAATCATTTTTTAAATTTTAAAATGGGTTTTTAAAAAAGAGAAGAATCAAGTAATCGGCATGCGGAGCGATTAAAATTACGATAGTTGGACTACTCTAGAAAATAATTTAAATGAAGAAAAGCATACTTGACTAATGAGTGAGCGGACTTTTGTGTACAAGAAGCACAAGTTTGATGAAAAAATTAGTGAAAATAGTCAGCTTTAAATAATTTAAACGCCAACTATACCTTCAGAGTTTCACTGTTAAGTCTCCAATATTTAGACTTCTTAAAAGCGTAAATCGATTTGGTCCTTGCTTGAAAAATTGCATCTATTCCATCCGAAGGCAAACCAGAAAATATTTGATCAATTTTTTTAGGTTTAATTCCACGTGGAAAATAGTCGGGGTCAGAAAATTTCCAAACATCGTTGCCTAATTTTAAAATTATTAAGTTTTTTAGATAAAGCTAATTTAAATGTTTACCTTTAAAAATATAAGTCGAATGATGGCCTTTTGATTCCATTTGAAATGCTGCATCAATATTAGATGGAATTCCTTCGAAATTGTCGCTAATTTTTCTTTTATAGTTATCGCCTTCAGTTCCAAAGAACTTCCAATAGTATTTTCCCTGTTTTCAAGAATATATTTCTTAGCGAAAAACAAGATTCGCTTATATAAATTGAAGTTTAAGAATTTGTTCACGACCAAAATTCTATCTATTGTTTGTAAGCGTCGGGTTAAGTGAATATTCAGTCAAAATTGTTAAATGTTTTCATAAGAGTTGATCATATTATACAATAATAAGATATAAGATGCCAATTGAGAGTGTAAGTTGAGATCATAATTTTCAAAATTCTTTTTTCGAAACAGAGTTCTTTTAATTAGGAAAATAATATTTTCTATACGTATGGGTAAACTCGTGTCCAAAAAATCTTTCACTTTACTTAATAAGGGAAGCAAAATACACACATGCACAATACACATCTGTTTTGGTCCTTAAAATACATAAAATAACTTTGAACAAACTTTTTTACTTTTCGTGCTCACTTACTAACTCATCGCAATTAAACAATAATGAGCAAAATCCTTATCCTCTGTTTTTACTTTACACTCATTACTTTCTGCATGCAAGCACTATTAAACTTCACTTTTAAACTTTTATTCAAAACTATCAGTGCAAAGTGTGAACATCAGTTTTAAAAACTTAAAATTTTAAATCGTGAAAAATTTTCACCTTTATTTAAATAAATTTTAATATGTCAAGCAAATGCTCTTTAATGCATGCTTCCAATATTAGTTGTGAGAAACAAAAGCTCAGAAACGAAAAAATCTGCTTTACAGTAAGATTTTTTTGGCAAACTATCAATTATTTCTCAGATTGAGCGAAATTGAAAATACTTTGGCAGATTAATTATTTGACTAACATAAGCCTTGATCAAAATAAAAACAAACCTGAAATATGTAAGTGCGATCTCTATTCGCGGTCAAAACAGCGTCCACAGGTCCCTCTACACCTTCAAAATCTCGTGTAATTAGTTTCGGATAGCCTTTTTTGATTCCAATTCCATTTTCAACGATTTTGTAGTAAAACTTTTTTTTGAAAAAAGTTATTTCATTGCCTATGATACCAATGCCATCGATGCTGGGCTCAATGCACAAATCTGTCGCGTTCTTGATTATCTCTTCATCACGATCTTCTTCTCTTCTTCTGGAACCATAAAGCGCTTGTACTCCCTCAATATCATCTTCATGAAGATTGTGATTTGGCCTATATGGAGGATAAATTGGCTGCATCATCGCGCTGGCAGTTTCACTATGGTTAAGCCCTAAAGAATGTCCGATTTCGTGAGCAGCTACGATGAATACGCTGCATCCAATTGTAGTATTTACATTCCATTCTTCATCTTCATCGAAATGAATATCGCCACCCCATTGAGGGTAAAAGGCATGTGCAAGAGTGTTTCCAAATTGATTGTTCGATTTGACTTCACCATCAAAATCATGACATTCCTCATCTCCGTGACATCCGCTATCAAAACGAATATCAATGTTAATTTCGCTTGCTTTCAATCTCGGTTTGAAATGAAAATTAAGCGGCGTCACTTTGGACCATAAACGAAAAGCTTTTGAGATGTCTTTCAAAACTCCTGATGGCGGTAAGTCGCTCGGATAACGAGAAATCTTCCAACTGAGATCGATCACTGACCATTTGCTTCCTTATATAGAAAATCAGTCGCGATTAAGTTTTATTCCAATCGTCAGATTATTTTGTAAATCATTAAATTGTTTGCTTAGTCAATTTACCCTGTAAAACAGCTCTTTTTCTTCTATGCATTGATGGTGGGTGAGCTTGGTGGTGGCCACCTAAAGCCATTAGCTCTTCTTCAGTTGGTTCGCCTTCATCTCTGTTTGCGCACCGAGCGGCATTCATTTTTTGCAAAGTCTCATCTGTCACTTCGCCTTATTTCATTGAGACACAATTTGAAGAAAAATTTAAAAGCCATGAATAGCAAATAATTTTTGCTAAAAATGCTCGGCAACTTCTTTCGCTATTATTCTTTTGCGAAATTTTCTCCGTGATTGATTTTAAAACAAAATTTTAAAATGCGTTTAGAGCTTTCTCATTTAGAATTTTTCCTCATATTCAAATGCTTTGCTCATTATTTTGCGATGATTTTTTACGTTTCAAATCTACTTCAAATATAAATTCAATAAAACTGTAACAAATTCAATCACTTAGAACTTCACAAAACTGTCGAAGTTTTTTTTTGCCAATTTAAACTCACTCATTAACTCCAGTCAGCTACCAAAGTTACATAAGTTACATAAAAATGAGAAAAATTTAAATTTTAGCAAAAATCGATTACATTGCACTACTCTTGAAAAGTATCACGCAAAATCTGAAGCGTACTTCAATGTGGAAAGAACTTTTTGCGAAAGTAGTAAACTCTGCGAATTCAAAAAGAAAGATTTCACCACTTTTAAACTTATTCCTCTTTAATAA
Source organism: Dinothrombium tinctorium (assembly GCA_003675995.1). Classification (NCBI taxonomy): domain Eukaryota; kingdom Metazoa; phylum Arthropoda; class Arachnida; order Trombidiformes; family Trombidiidae; genus Dinothrombium; species Dinothrombium tinctorium. Next base: position 4,919 of record NCKU01002472.1, read on the forward strand.
AAAATAATTTAAAATTATAGCGAAATACTTTCTTTTTTGAGGGAAAAGAAGCTTTTATTTGCTTTAAGCTTTGTTTTTCAATAAACTAATTACCAGTTGCTTTAATGTTATTAAAGCGTTGCCACTCTTTGAGAGCTTTAACAAACGGCGTCTCTTCTCGTATTAGTAGAGGATTTGATTTCGCTTTCTTGAGATCGTCAATTGACAAGTAACCAAATCGAATTAAGAAAAACTATTGATTTATGGTGAAAAAGAAAATGAAAACAAACACAAACAGCCATTTGCAAAGTTAATGAGACAAAAATTTGCAGTTTTAATTATGATTACCTCAATATCCTTACGAGTTTTTACGATTCTATCGGTTTTACCTCCTGAAGCAACCTCAATTAAAAGTATGATTAGAATTAATCGCATCATTTTCCCAGTTATAAAAGAATTTTTAAAACTTGTCATTTTTAATTACTCAGCTCTTTCAGTGTTAAGTGAAGATTCAATTTTCAAGTAACGACAGGAGAATATGAAGCTTTTTTAAAAACTCCAATTACAAAAAAAAAAATTCTTTTGGCTTATTTCTCAAAGGTATTGGCAACATTCTGAAAATCAGTTTAATTTCGATAAAAATCGAGAACAATTTATTCTGTTTAACACTTAACACAAAGCTGGAAATTTTTAAAGCTACAGTGAAATTGTTTAAAGATTGTGAAATTTCTGATTTAATTAATTCATTTCAACGAGTTATGACGAAAGTTTATAGATGTTATAAATTGTGTTTACATCAAATACAAATAATTTTTGATAATTAAATAATCAATTAGGCAGCGGGTTTAAACATTTTTTCTTTTGTAGTTGAGTTAGGTGAATCATACTTTTCAGAACCAAAAACAGATTGAATTATACTTTTAACTTTAGGATGCGTGACATCAAGAATCTCTTGACTATAAAAATCAAAAAATGGTATAGACTCCGCTTTCAATATATGTGCTATTCTGGTTAAAGTTGAGATAATTCGTTTGCTTTCGGATTCATGAAGCGACAAGAAAGCTAACCGACCAAGAGCACGAAAAACCAACACATCTTCAGATGATGAAAAGAAATAAGTTTTTGTATCGTCATTTGTATTCAATTTTCGTAACATTTTTTCTTTGGGTATGATGAAAAATTCTTTTAAAATTTCAATTAAGCATGTTATCAAATAGTTCCAGTTTATGTCGTGCGCACATTTGTCTTGAGTCCTAACAGCTTCGCAAAACATTGACAATACGGAAGATTTGAAGAAATAATGTGATAAAAATTCAAAAATATTTTTCCACTCTTTTTGGGTAAGAAATCTCAAGATTTGAGTAAGATATCGACAAATTTGAGGAAAACTTTTATCTCGATCATTAAGTGCTTCATATAACCAGTCCCTTTCGGTGCTGATCGCTGCTAATAAGAGAATTTCGTTTGTATATGACTCGGAAAACTCATATATCTGTTGAATTTTCATTTCTATGCATGGGGCTAAATATGCAATCAGAAGAATTTCTTCTTCCTGTTCTTCTATTTGATTACAAATCCATTTAAGTTCTTCAAAAGTAAGTTTTCTTGTTAATCTTTTTTCCATATAATCGTTCAAAATATTAAGCACTTCTTGCTTCATTCCACCATCAAACCAATAAAAGTCGATAAACTGTAACAAATAATACAATATAGTAGCAGCCTCGTCATCCAAAGATTTCCATTTTTCATTGTTAGCACCACTTAAGTTCATTATCAACTTTAGCAATAGAACTTTGTTACGCACCGCGAATTCGCACGCCAAAGCATTTTCTACGACTACAAAAGTGTAAAACATGTTGTCTAATGGCATAATCAATTCACTTCTACATTTCCCGCTTCGCTTTTCTTTCTCATATACAGCTTTAATTAATTCAACGATGTTACTGATATCTTTCGCATTTTTTGTTGAATTTATCTTGTGTTGTATCATTCCAATGAATAGAGTAACTGGTGAGTTGTGCAATAATCTCGAACATAAAATCGAGAGTTCATCGCAACAAAAGTTAGAAACAAATTGTACGAGACCACGACCACTGCAAACACCATCACTTATCAACAGGTTCATGACGCCAATCGGATTAACAAAAACGTCTGATAGCATTTCCAATTTGATGTCCTTGCAAATTTTCGACTCTTTTTGACGAACAGGCACTTTATTCAATAATGTTTTAAAACGTGATTCATCTATGTTTCCTAATGAATTGAATTGGAACATGTCCAGGTGAGCTTTCATATATTTTTTAACGTATTTTACATGTCCAAGAGCGATGATAGCATCTTTTAATTTCGAGGAGAAAATGCTTTTCTCTTCGCTGTCATCAGCTGCTTTGTGTAAGTTGGCGGCTAAAGTGATCATAATTCGAGGATGAGTTAATGTTTCAGGTTTCAAATAGTTTAATAACGCTTTGTGTTTTGCCAATTGCATATTTCTCAAAAGACATAAAATAATAAAATGGAATCCTTCTTTTCGATCTTTTATGTAATCACAAAAAAATGAATAATTTAGTTGAAAATTTTTGATTGCGACATCACTCAAGTTCTCGACATAATTATAGAAACAATTGATCTCTAAAGAAGGCAACTTATTCTCTATCTCTTGTGTAATCAATGTCCACAAATCGACAAGACCATAAATAGCTCGAATGTTTTCAATTATTGTTTCATCGATGTGAACGGGCCTTTCGTGTGATTCGTTCAATAATTTGATCAATTCGGCCACAAAGTTAGCATATTTTTTATGAATCTGTTGTAAATTGTGAGGATAAAATACAAACTTGATGTTAATGTCTTCTACATTAAACTTGCTAAAGTCGTACTCACAATTTAAGTTCAAAAATGTACTGCATACAGAAATAACATTTTGCATTAAGTTCTCGCATAAATGTTTATAAATGAAAACTATACAAGAAAACTGTTTGACGGGATCTTGACAAAGCTTGAAAGTTTCGATGATAGATTTGGAAAGTAAATCAAAATAGGACATAACTTCATTATTTGTCACATCGGAACACATCATTTGCGTTACTAAGAAAAATATCATTAAACGAAGATCAATAACTTCTTCATTCTTCCACTGTATACTTTGCAAACATTGCGCAAAGTGTTGAATTATTTGCAAAGTTTCCGCACTGTTTCGATGGGATATTGCCGCTTCATTGAAGAGTTGATACCATCGAAGAGAATGGATCAATTTAAGATAAAAAATCGATCCAAAAATGCTATCATGAAATATATACAAAATAGATTCGAAGTATTCTTCTTCTTTCACCGTAATAAGTTTACATTCTTTCAAGACGTTGAAAAAAATGGTGTCGTGAATGGCTTTCGCTCTCGAATCACAATTATCATCGATTTCATCGCACTTTATTTGAATATCGTACGCGTTGTTTACGATTTTTTCTAAATTTGCGACTAAATATTTGATGCATTCGTCGAATACAATTTCATTTTCAACTGAAAGCGAAGAGAAATTAAACACAAGATCATCACCACGAAAGTCATCGCACTGCTGTCGCTGCAAGCGATTGAGAGCTTTGTCGCTTGCATCTGTTAGCAAACCGTGCAGCAAAGCGACAACAAAATCGCATTCAAACAATCGAATTGGCTTCGAGTATTCCATCGTTCAGTTGTATTCAATTCAAAACGCGCGTTCGTTTCAAATTAATTTCGTTGCACTTGAAAATTCAAAACGAGAGCAGCCAACGTTCGGTTGTCGATTTAACAGTCGGTAGTCACACAACACGCGATTGCTACGAAAGAATGAAGTGAACAAAAAACTGTTGAAGAGGAGAGAAAAGAGTGAAAAAAGTGAGAAAATCGAGGCGAATTTCACTGCAAGATTGAGTTTTAAAAAAGCGTTTCGAATGCGAGCATTTCAATGATTGCATGAAACCGGTGCACTCGCTTTTCGCGCCGAATTCAAACTGCGGGCGTCGCGTTTCACGCTTTTCGCTTTTATAACAAATGCGAATTTTCAAGCGAAAAGCTTAATTTTATTTTCCTCGCCGATTCCTTGAAGTGAACGCGAATCAATGCATGCATTAAACGCACTCACAAAGCGAGTTCGTCCTAAGAAATGCGACGTGAACATTTTCGCAGAATAATGATTCGAATTATAATACTATTTTCACTTTAAACTGCTTTTCATTTTTCGCGTTCAAATTTTCAATTTCAAAAGTAGTAATCAAAAGCAACTGTTGAGCGAACTCAATGAGCTCCTGCTTGCAGAGCGCTTACATTACAAGCTAAACTATCAAAAAAATATACAAAATAACTATAAAAACTATGAAATAAAAGCAAAATGATTTAATTTCATGCAAGATTTATTTTTATTTCATCGCATTTACAAAAAAAAAACGAAAGTAAGTTTTTCTTGTTCAAAAAAATTTAGCAACTAGTGCATGTAGAAGTGAATTTATCTGTAAAAACAAACAAAAATTGATAAAATGTGTATGAAAAAACAAAGCCAATATACTGTCTTAATAGATAAGCAGTTTTAATCTAATTGGATGTTGTCCTGAGTTGAAAAATTCAATAAGTTCGCCTCTTTTTTTTGCGCTTCTACATCTTTTGTTTAAGTATCTTCTCGAAACAATGTTGTGAATGTTTTTTAATCTTAATTGTAGTGCTCTTGTAGTCAAAAAAAAAGTTCAGTTCACAAAAATGCTTTACGTATGTGAATTTTTTTTCTGTCTACATTAGTACAATCGATTAAAATTAAAACATCAAAAGTCATTTTCTTGTAAAAACTCGAATTAAAGAATAAAATCTTTGATTAAAAAAATGAAAAATATAAAAATTTTTAAATAAAAAATAAATGAACTCAAATTAATAAAACAAAAATCAAATGAAGTGCAGTCAAATTCAAATTATTTACAGTTTTTGTCAAAACAATTTACCAACAAATTTGTTTACCTTGAGAATTGTAAAAATTTTTAACGATTTTGTCAATTCACTTACCGGTTTGCATCAAAGTCAAGTACAATTGAAATATTTATTAAATTTAAGACTCACTTTTAAGAAGTTAAAGACAATGCTTGAAAATATCTCCGCATGGTGAAGAAAAAAGCAGAGAGAACAGAGTAAACAAAGATCATTGATATTTTAAAATGTAGCCGACTATAAGACGAACATCTTCCGCTTTCTGAAAGCCGTGTTCTTCGAATGCATCAAATTTCAACATCTTATCTTGAAACAAACACTTATACTTTTATAATTTTCAAAATATTTATCTAATTAAAAGCAACACAAAAATTTGGTCGAAGTCTAGGAAGCGCTCCTCTCAGAATTGTTTCAAACCTCCTTATAGTGGTGAAACACAAATTTGAAAAAGCGAAAATCCTGAAATAAGAAATTAATGTATGTGAATACATTGAGTAATGTAAACAAGAAATGTAAAATGTAGAGAAAAGTGCAATAGAAACTTTGGTTAATTTTTTTAGCTGCACTTGGCTCTTAGCTAGGTTTTGACAACCAGTTGCCCAGAAAGTACCGCGGGAAGGTGGCCAAGTGTTCACTTTCCAAACCCATTATTCAGGGGAAAAAGAGGAAACCCGCAGGTTTTTAGAGCGTACAAGAAACTAAGTGAGTTTCTTGAGAATCCAGTATGAAAGCAGTCCGAATCCGGTAACAGTGGTCACTATTTGCAGCAACTCGCTAACAAACAGATTTGGACCAGGTTCAGTACGAGAAGAATGTTCGGTTCGAGAAGAGAAATGATCGCACAACATACTCGCAGTGTGACAATATGAGGTCGCAACACAAATTGAATAAGACTCGATTTTCTTTCTACTTGTTTCTTCAAACTCCTTTGCTTTGAAATAAATTAATATTTTTCAGTAAAAGATTTTAGTGCTTCCTTAAACAAAAAAATGTCAATTAATAAGAAATCGTATTTTTCAGTGAAATATTTTATTGGTTCCATTAACTTTGATTTTTCTCAAACACAATTTGATTACTCCACTTTTTAAATATTTTTAAAGGAACGCATATTTCAACAATGTCAATGTACAGGCTGTTTAGAAGGTAAGAAATCACTTTTTTGAATAAGAATATTTCGCAAAAGAGTTTAAATATATTAATATTTTTGATATCAAAATAATGTTCATTTACAATGAAAAACTTTTATATTGAACATATCATTGAAAGATTTTGCATTTCGATGATATTAGAGGTCACTTTCGACCTCTCTAAAATTGTGCTGTTATTTTAAAGAACTCAATTGTAAATGTTTTTCACTCTTAATGCAATAAGTGTTTCACACGAGACAAAAATTTAAATAACTAAAAACATTGCACGAGAAATTATTTTAATAATTTAATTTTATTACAAAAGGGTTTATCCAACAATGCAAATACATATATAAGATATACCCTTTTTTAATAAAATTATTAATTAGAAACTGGTATTAATTATAAAACATTAAATTTTGCCTTAAGATCGCGTGCACTGAACTAATTGTTAAAAATCATTTCATTTAAAATGAAAGAATCAACAATAACTCTTACAAATACAAAATAATTTCTCGTGCAATATTTTTAGTTATTCTTTAAATTTTTGTCTCGTGTGAAACACTTATTGCATTGAGAGTGAAAAACATTAACAATTGAGTTCTTTTAACACCAGCATAACTCTATGGAAGTCTAAAGTGACTTCTAATATCATTGATATGCAAAATCTTTCAATAAAATGTTCAATATAAAAGTTTTTCATTGTAAATGAAGATTATTTTGATATCAAAAAAAATGATTTCTTACTTTCTGAACAGCCTGTATTTAATCACTTCTTATTCTGACTACTACGTGCTTATTCTTACAGTCATAAAAGTTTATCTCTCTCTGGCTACACTTTAAAAGTTTTGATTTTTTAGGATAAATATCTGTTTTCGATCGATTTTCAAAAATTTATATAATCAAGACAATTTTATTCAAAAATAATCATTTTTACCTAAAGATCTGCTTTAAATATTTGCTTTAAAAACCACTTCGGATTTGAATTTTTACGCTAAATTACAGGACGTTCAAAAAGTGAGGGATACATTTTTCGACTACTAATAACTTCTCTAATACACGATTAATTTTTTGTTTTTTAGCATTTTAAAGATTTGGGTGCTTCGATTTGGCTACTGGGTCACGCGTTCTCCAGTTATAAGTATTGATGTCAATGTTTAAGTTGTATACTTACCTAATTTCTTCTTAAACATTTAATTTGATCGGATGCCTTTGTATGTCTATGAGTCAATTCCTCTGTTTATCAACAATAAAAAACAACTCTTTACATATCCACGCTTTTCCCGACAAATAACTGAGATACATTGATCCACACTGCAAACTATGTTTTGTGCAGCTCTCTGCATTTTTCTCTGCTTTTAGTTATTTCAGTGTGTTCCAAGAACGAATCAAATTTTCACATCATGTGATTAAAATTTCAAGTTTGGCGATTTGAAAAATCGCACGATCTTTCCTTTTCATGTTCTCATTACAATTTTCCATTGAAATATATTGCGAACAATTGTTTTTCATTGTTTAAAAGTTTTAGAAGAGTTTAAATAATTTTCAGTGGTTTTGCTTAATTCAAAAGTGATTTTTAAAAGCTTTTCAATAGAATCAATATTTTAGCGAATATTTGCTATTTTTAAGCTTTCAAAGTTAAACTTTAAAATTATTAAAAATTTTATGCGATTTTTGTCTGCAAAATTACAGAATTGAATCGCAATTCATTTGACTGCGAAATGAATGCGAACAATTTGCAAAGTTACGAATGCGATCTCTTCTCGGTTTTAAGCGAAGTGTCGATTACAGGAACTTAATCTCATTTGATCGACGGCGATTTACTCACATTGCGTTTAATTTCAAAAGCTGTGAAAGAGAGAAGCGAAGAAATGCTAAAGAGGAAAAAGCAAACTACTTTTCAAAACGATGGCGACTATGAACTCAACTTGTTAACCTCGTTTCTTTCGAATGCGAATGAGATTCACTTATGCTACGATGAAAATTTGAATCATTTGACTTCAAAATTAGCCGCGGATTCGCAACAAATCGCATGCTTAAAGTTAGTTGGAAAATTCACCAAAAGGGTTTATTGCACGCATCAAAAACATTCACGAATTTAAAACAAATGATCTTATCAATTAGTACTGAATCATTGATCACTGACGTTGACTTATCATCTGTGTTAACAAATTTTCAAATTTAGAAAAAATCGGATTTTTGGACCCATATGCAACTGTTTTGAAGTCGGTCCCGAGTACAAATAGAAGACTTGCGTCGCTTCAATATTTAAATTTTCTTTTCTTCGAAGATTCACTTCTTCCTTCAGCTGAATTTCGTAGACTTATGAAAGCAAAGGCACAAAATTTAGAAATATTCATCTTAAATAGAGAAGATATTGATGGTGCAAGTTTCTATTTGCAAGCAATCTTCGACGATTGCAAGAAACTAAAACTGTCGGATTTTTCGTTTTCTAATTCAACTATTGAAAACGTAACACTAGTTAATATTGCGTGTTTAACTCAGTTCGGGCTCAAAAAGCTAAAACGGGAAAATAGGTTAACACAGAATGAGAGTGGACTTAATGTCTCATTTACTTTAGAAAACGGGTCGGAATGGCACAAAAATTTTTAACCCTGTTCGGTCTCTACTAGTAACGTTTGAGTAAACGCGAAAGCAGCTTCTATCAAGTTAAACATTATGCGAAATTGATACGAAAACAAATGAAAACACAACTATTACTTAAGAATGAAATTTTCTAAGATCTTAAAATGTAACCAAAAAAAGAGATTAAAAAATAAGTTGAAATCAGAAAACTGCAATGAAAATATAAATCAATATTATTAGGTTTAATTTACGATAATTTTAGGGAAAAATTAAAAGTTCAAAAAATTTCACAAAAACAATGATGAATATAACTTTGCTGCAACAGAATAAGACCTTTAAGTTTTGAAAAAAGTTTTCAAAATAAACGGTAGTTCAGTAATTATGTTGTGGCGTGCATGATGCACAAGACCACGTCGTCTTTTGCAGTGCACTTCACACCGAGCAAAGTGTGACTTCAAATAGTCACAGTTCATTCACCGATTGCGATACTTCTGTCGGTATCGCGCTCGTATAAAAGCACGGCAAAAACAGTACACTTTGCTCTTCAGCCACCACTCCGTGCTTCTTAGCCAACGTTCGGGCTCTCACACGAGCCATAAAAAAAACTTAACAACAAGTTGCAAAAAGGTGTTGCCGTATTTAAAGCTTCCAACCTTAATACAAATATTAGCCTGTGCTTTCTAATGAAAGATAAACGCTCTGCCCATATAAGCAAACAAAATTGGCAATAAAGTTGATATAATGAAACTTTATCGACAATTTGACGAATATTTTTTTCGAGTCTAAGCTTATACAAAAGGTTGTTGTGTCAAGTGGTCAAGCAAAAAACGCGTAGCGCTAGCCTTATAGATTACAGTCGAAGAGCGATGTAGTATCATATTAAGCTTTCAAAGCCTTTAAATTATTTTCATTTAAAGATCGATTTGAAAACAATTCTCCATAAAATTGTATACTCATTTTTATTTGTAACCGACCAAGACATTTCTTTTCACTCACCAATGTTTCGCTTACATCAAGAAAGAAGTTAAACTCCTTCAGTCACAAAATTACAATATTTTATAGTTTCATGAATAGGTGAATTTGCACCACCAGAATTATGTTCAGCGATGCAATGGTATCTATAGCAGCATTGCTTCAAAATACTACTTTGTTTAGACATCTTTTAATCGCAAGTCATGAGCACATGATTTTTGGCGGATTAACGTCTCAATGTATCTCTAAGCAACATCTAATGTCTTCACAACATTATATTAATTCCCAAAGACTTGAGTTTTTACCTAATTATGCTTTTACAGTCTTTTTAGAAAGTACGAAATCACTTTTTTGAATAAAAATGCAGTAAACGCTACAAAACCTCTTGATTTAAATCGATTGGTTGATTAAATTTTATTTGTATGATTTTTGGGAAAAAACTGAAATCATTCATCAGTGCCATCCTCTGAAATAACTCTTTTTGTGGCTTTTACTGTAATTCGCAAAATAATTTTTAATATAACGATTTTGATATCAAAATAATCGTAATTATCAATAAAAAAACTTTGATATTGAACATTTTATTGAAAGTTTTTGCGTCTCGATTATATTTGAAAATTTGAGGTCACTTTCTACTTTATGCTGGAAGTTTGAACGAGAGCGTTTAAAGGATTCTTAATTGAATTTGAATTCTTAAAAATTGAGTATCGTGTGAAATAATTATTACCTTAAAAGCAAACAAAATTAACAAATAAGTTCTTTAAAGCACCAGCATATCTCTAAGAATGTAAAAAGTGGCCTTTAATTGACTATATTTGACTTAGAGCATGTCCAAACTGAACTTGCACAAAGTATTATTGCGGTTTCTCGCGGGCAGTGGAGATCATTTCAAGATGAACTCGGTCGCAAACTTAGCTTCCACTTTCACTCTCTCATGTTTTTTTGTCAAAAAGTATTTTTGACACATAAATCATCGATAAAAATGTGAGATGCTCCTAAAAAATTTTGTCCATTCTATTGAGTTGAACAGCAATAAATTTTTAATTTCAAATTAAAATGAAAACTTTGCTTGTATCCTCGATGACTGACTGAGTAGTTAATCTTTTTTGTGTTTATTTCAAAGACGGCTTGAATGCGCATGAAATCAAGGGGAAAGATTTGAAATAATTTTTCAAAATCTATTTGAAAATAATCAAAAATGTTTTAAAGAGAGTAGACAAAATTTTTTAAATAAAGGTGAATAAATATGGAGTTATTCAGAAATTTTCTCCCACATTACAACATTTGAAAAAATATATTCAAACAAGACAAATTTGTCTTTCTTTTTAAGCTATAAAAATTTTTATCACAACTCTTTAACTTAAAAATTTTTTAATTTATTTTTTGTGCAAGTCCAGTTTGGACATGTTTTAAGTCAAGTATAGTAAATTAAAGGTCACTTTTGACATCCTCAGATATATACTGGTGTTTTAAAGAACTTAATTGTTAATTTTTTCGTTTTTAAGGCAATAATTATTTCACATGATACTCAATTTTTTAAGAATAATTCAAATTCAATTAAGAATTTCTCAAGCGCTTTCATTCAAACTTCCAGCATAACTCTATAGAAGTAGAAAGTGACCTCTAATTTTCAAATATCATCAAAAAACTTTCAATAAAATGTTGAGTATTTTTCAATGGTAAACGACTATTTTATATCAAAATTATTGATATATTTTAACTTTTTTTTGAAATATTTTTATTCTAAAAAGTGATTTCTTACTTTCTGAACAGCTTGTATTAAGCAAACACTTCTCATTCTCGTTCATTCGTTTTTTATTCGACTCTACTTCAATGATGTTCAGAGCAGTCAAGCTTTAAATTCAAAGCAAAATTTCTCAATGTAACATTGTAGATAACTTTTTACCTGTTTTCATAATTGTACGCTCGAAGGTCTTGCATGCAAAATACGTCTGGTGAAACATATTTAATCATCTGTCATTCATTTGTTACATAACAGTTTCCACATGCATAAAAGTTAAGAAAATCGTCGCCACTTTTTCTACGTTGCAATTTATTACTAAAAAGCTTATTCTTTGTGATTAAAAGTGAAATATCATCGCAACGAAAACGAAGAAGCGAAGAGAAGGAAACTTTGTTTTTCTTTTACTTGACTTTCAGGCGCATAATTGAAACAGGAGGCAGAAGCATGCAACTGAAACTCAATACGTGGAAAGGATAACTCGTATGCCAGCGCTGATTTCCTTTTCCATTTACATGTTGTGACACTTGTTTACGAATCAACATTTTTATTTTTGTTAAAAATTATTTACACAAGTTGTATATAATCGCTTCTTTTCATCTAAGTCAAATGTTAGTTTCATTTTCGTATTGAGTGATGTTAGATAGATATGATTGTTTTAAGGCCAAGAAGCAGATTGATGAATACTTCAATATGTTGATTTTTTCTAACGTTGCATATTTAATTTTGAAAAACGATCTTCAAATTTGTTTTAAAACCAATATTTTCAATTTTCGCTTTTTAGAAGATTGATTGTGTTTTTATTAAATTTCATCCACGAGTTTTTACAAAGCGCTTTTTGTTTTTCAAAATGTTTTAAAAGTGAAAAATTTTCAAATCCAATGTTTAAGTATACTCTGCTTTCATCTTGATTATTTCGGAGTAAGTTGCTTTACATGCTCTACATACTAAGCTTCGATAATCGCAAGCATAAAAATGGTGCAAAAATCTCACCAAAAGTAAGTTCGAGATTATTATTTAAATAATTTAAAAACTTTTAACATTTATTCAATATTTAAATCTTGTTAGTTTGTGATAGATTGTGACAAATTTTTCTTCTACTCAATACAACTTTTTTATTTTAATTCATCAGAAAAAAAATGTTTATGCATGATGCCTTATGTATGTAATGTAAAAAATGAAATAATTATAGAAAATAGCAAAACTGTCTTAGCATTTAACTGCGTTCAATTTTTCTTACAAACTTTTAAAAAAATGTATAAAAAAATCATCGCACTAATTGTAAATTCATTTACTTTCAGGATGAAATTTATTTACGTTTTCGTCATTATTTTCTTATTTTCACACCACCATAAAAACATTTCATTTGCGATTGACTCTAACAAAGGTAAAGATATTAAATTTACAAATCGGAACGAAAATTAAGAAATCTTGTTTATACTTGATTCTCAACTTTTAACTGTTTTAATCATAAAATAAACTTTTAAAAAATCATTGTTCTTATTCTTATTCTTTACTCTAAATGACTAGATAGATTCTGGTTTAAAGATGTTAATTTGCTTAATTTTTAATTTATTCTCTCACAATATGGAGCATGCTGGTGTTTCCTGAAATTTGATTTCAAATTGTTTCACTTTATCTATGAATACTAAATTATAATTTGTACAACAATAATAAATTGAACCTTTTAAAATTCATTTTTAATTTTCTCATTTGCTTAAAATGTTGTTGGATAACAATTTTGGCCTGTTGCTTCTTTATTCCCTAAACCGACATATTTTTATACCTCGAATTGATCGGCGTGCCGCATATTGTGAGAAATACTGTAGGGTTATCGTCTTAAAAATATTTTTTTATATTTTAGAATTCAATAATTCAATATTTTAATTTCTCAACTTTTTTTCTTATTATATTTAAAAGCCTAAAATTAAAAACTCATATTAATTCGGAT
>NCKU01002473.1:1944-19004 GCA_003675995.1 Dinothrombium tinctorium
TTTTTTTTTATATAAAGATGATCCAAAGTCGCTTATTAGTTTTGAGGCCTTTAAAATTGCAGCACTATTATTAGATTCGAATTTCTGATTGAATCGCTGCTTGTTTAAATTATTTTTAATGCCAAACTTTTGTTAATTTGGTTGATTGATTGTATTACTCGCATTTAGGACGGCCGGATTTGTCGTGTCGCATACTCGGTGCATTCCGATAGATTGGATCTCTCGACAACTGATAACTCAAAAAGGTTTACATTTCTCTTAATTAGAATAGAATCTAATTTTTAGACTGTTTAACAGCTCGAATGTTAAAGGTAGTTTGGTATCAACGGTTAACTCTCTGGGCGCACCTCGCTTAACGGCCAGAAGAGGAAGAGTTTTAAGAACATCAAGCACAGCAAGAGGTCGGGGTTCTTCTAGTGTTATAATGGGCAATCGACCTGTTGTTCCTGCACAATACGTACCTGAAGATCTCGTATCTCAAGCTCAGGTCGTGCTACAAGGAAAATCGCGAAATTTAATCATTAGAGAATTGCAACGAACTAATTTAGATGTAAATTTAGCTGTTAACAATTTATTAAGTCGCGATGACGAAGAAGCCGAAGATATGGACGAAAGTCAAGATTCATATTTGCCAAGTGATGATTTAATGTCTTTACTTGATGCAGGAATCCATAACGATCATCCTAGTGTTATAATTGATGCTGATGCTGTTTTTCCCGAAGATGTGTTCAGTTACTCTTCAATGAGAGTTCGATCGAGCAGTAATCGATTGGGACGAACGACCTCAAATGACAGAGAAAGGGATTCTTCAGCTCCTGAGAGAGAACATATGATAAGATTTGGTAGTGAACGACAGTACGTCAGTGGAAACGCCTCAAGCGGTCCTTCTTCTTCGAGGCGTTGGCTTGAATATGCTTTAAGGGATTCAGCGTCAGCTAGTGACGGAAGCAAATCTCCAGGCAATGCAAATGCTGTTGATGGATCGAGTGGAAGTTCGCGTAAAAGGCATGATGCATCACAATTAAATCCTTTCTACATTTCTGATCAACTAGAATACTGGCCCTCAAACGATAAAAAGTTTATTCAAATAATTGGATTATATTCAGAATTAGTAGCAATCACAAACACTGGACAACTTTGTCAATGGAAGTGGAGTGATTCTGAACCCTATAGATGTCAAATCAGTGATGGAATAGTTCTCTATCATCCGAAAACTCTAAGTCTGGGATTATTGAATGAAAAAGTCTCAATGATTGCAGGAACATGTGTACGTGCTTCTGCTGTAACTGAAAGCACGAAAATTGCAACTTGGATCGATGAAAGCATCTCACCAATTTGTGCCAAACTCGAACATTCTGCACAAACATTTATGGAATTCCAACACGGCGAAAAAATCGTTTCTTTACATGTTTGTTCTCTTTACACCTGTGTAAAACTAGAATCCGGAAGCGTCTATTGGTGGGGCATTGCTCCATATTCACATCGCAAAAAAATGTGGGAAAAACTGCAAGCGAAGGCAAAAAAGATGCGAAGTACAAATCCAACCGGCTCAGAGATTGTTACTGGTGCACAAGTTTGCTTGAAAAACAGTCCATTTTACAATTCGGGAGCTATTGGTTTTACCACAGCTGGTGGTATACCTAAAGTTGGAATGTTACTAAGCGCAGCTTGGAATATCTCTGACAGCTGTCTTTTTAAAGTTTTGGGTCCTCAAGATTTAAGAAAACTTGGTATAACTGGACCTGTACTTCCAATTTCATCTTCGAGTAAATCAGAGCCATTGAAAGAGCAACCACCAAGTCCAAGCTTTTCAAAACCATGTCAAGAACGAATTGAAATGCCCCCACCACCATCACCAGCATCATCAACATGCAGTGAACCAGGAGCGAGCCCACTTCCAAAACGAAGTAAAAGACTTACAAACACATCAACAGTAAAAGAAGAAGAAAAGAAAGATGAAGATTCTTGGAACTTAAAAGACGTAGTTTTTATTGAAGACAATAAAAGCAATCCAATAGGTAGAGTAATTAAGATTGATGGAGCCTATGCAGCTGTAAGATTTCAAAGCAAAGATTGTAGTGATGTTACGGACGTAAACGCTGTACTTCAGGAATGTCGATTATTGCGTCGCGATGAGCTGCAGTTGGTTAAGGGAAGCTCACCGCGAGTTCCTGATTGCTTTCAAAAGTTACCAAAGAAAGTTAATATTCCCGATAATACACAAATTGTTAAAATGACAGTTAGTAATCAAGGAATTCATGCAATCGTCAGAAATGGCAACAAGCTGAGCTACCTTATTTATAGCGTCACCTCGGGCAAAGTTGAACAAGATTTTATTTTTCCAACCGATCCGCAATCTTTTCTGGGCCAAGACCAATCTCTTATTGCATTATATTGTCACGGAGAGAATGAAACTATTACGCTTGTTCGTGATGGAAATGGTGCTTTGTATCCCTTGGCCAAGAACTGCACAGATTCAATTAAAGACCCCATAACATTGGATATGGCTCCAGCTCAGGCTGTAGGAATCGGTATAAGCCCAGTAAAGGATTGTGCTCCAAATCAAAAGAATCAAATTGCTGTCATTGTTTTAGCTTTAGAAAACCAGATGCTCACTCCAGCTATTTTACGAAGTGATCCAGATTTTGTGCGATTGACGTTAGCGTCTTTAGAGAAAGAATCCATTAATCAACAGGTTGTTGCTAGTGAACGAATTGATGGAAATCGAAATATCCTTCATACAGCTGTTAGTGCATGTTTCCCGACAACAAATAAATCAAGCAGTGAATCGACCAACGATGAACCGAATCCTGATGCATTAGATTTGCTTAATACAAACTCCTCAAGAAATGTTTCGCTTCATGATGTAATGGTTCGCTCGAAAAATAGCGCTATTCGTTCCCCAGGCTCAGCCGAAAGAGACAACAGAGATTCAAACACCGAAGGAAGCGATTCTGAAATGAGCTCTTCACCTGCTACAAGCATGCCAATTTTGAATTGGACGCAAGACCCACCCTCATCAAACGAACAACCATTTTACGATCACAACGATCAGAAAGCAACTGCGCTATCGGTTCTTTGGATATTAACTGAATCGCAAGTATTGAAACCGTTCTTAAAAGAACTTATGTGTGCGAAAGACTCTCAAGGTTGCACTCCGTTTATGCTTGCTGTTTGCGGTCGCGCATATTCGGCTGCTCTTCACTTGTTTGCCGTCGCACAGCGAATTTCGAAAGAGTTAATCAACGATTCTGAAACACAGAAAAAGATTTTAATGTCCATGATTTATCCTCGTGGTTCAAATCCAGATGATAATCCGTTGCATGTGATTTGTTGTAATGATACCTGTAGTTTTACTTGGACCGGAGCCGAACATATAAATCAAGATATATTCGAATGTAAAACGTGTGGATTAACAGGCTCGTTATGCTGTTGTACCGAATGTGCTCGTGTTTGTCATAAAGGACACGATTGCAAGTTAAAGCGCACCTCGCCGACCGCATATTGCGATTGTTGGGAAAAATGCAAGTGTAAAGCATTGATTGCAGGAAATCAAACAGCAAGACACCAACTATTTAAAAAGCTCCTTGCAGAAACCGATTTAGTAACACTTCCAAACAGTCGCCGAGAAAATTTACTTTTATTTTTGGTTCAAACTGTCGGTCGTCAAAGCGTCGAACAGCGACAATATCGTCCTTTGAGACCACGTTCAACGCTCACTCGAAAAACACCTGATCTTGTTGGCACTGCTGAAACTGATATGCCTGATCATGATCTTAAACCGCCAAGATTTGCTAGCCGTGCTTTAGATAAAGTATTAGATGATTGGAATGCAGTAAAATCAATGGTATTGTCGGGATATCATGGAAACAATCAAAATATAGTAAATTTAGCTTCAAACTCCTGTAAAAGTACTGTGACCTATCCTGCCGCCGAAGAACAAGCATTTTTGGTCAGTCAAAATGGAACTGCTCTTTTGGATAAATTTACACACTGTCTTCTTGTCAAAGTTGGTGTTGAAATGTTGGATACATTGTTGACTACAATTATAAGAGAACTGCAAAAACGTAATTCACCTAATATTAAAGATGCACAAATTGTTGCTAGAAGATTTGTTCGTTCTGTCGCCAGAATTGGTGTCATTCTTTGCATTGAATTGACGCCTTCTTCCTATCAAAATTTAAATATCTCGTCCACTGCAATCTGGAAACAGAGCCAAACATCCTCTCAACTTCAGAAATGTAAGAGAGTATTTCAAGCATTATTACCTTATGCTATCGAGGAATTATGCGAGATAGCAGATTCGCTTATTGCTCCAGTGCGATTAGGAGTTGCGCGACCGACTGCTCCCTTTCCACTTCTTTCATCAATTCTTGATGCGATTCATGGAAGTGAAGAACTTTTATCTGTTGATCCTATTTTATCTCAGAATGGTGTGCAAAGTATTGTTAGTGATTCGATTGTAGATTCAGCTGTTTTGAACTCGGTTAGTGAAGAGAGAAGAAATGATGTTCAAAATGGATCCTCTTTGGTTAATAGTTCAGTTGGTGCTGATGTCGTAGTTGGAAGTGTAGATGATGATGTGGTTGATGTAGTAGAAGGACCAGATGATGGCGATCACGATGGAAGCGAACACGATGATGTTGCAGAATCTCAAGAAAATGCTCACGAGGAAAGTGATTCTGATTCTGATTCAAATCTTGACGACGCGTCTTATCAAAGTAATGTCGATAATGCGAGTGCCCAAAGAAGTGCAACAACAGGTGCGACCGCAGGTTCCGATGCTGGTGTTGCCAGTTTAGCTTATTTTTCGGAAGACGAGTCGGCAGATTCTTCGAATGCCGAAGATGAAGAGGAGAGTGAAGCTGCAGAAACTGAACCAGATACAGAAGAGTTGGCTTTTATCGACGAGGCTTTAGAGAGAAGAGGTAACAATACAGTTGGTGCTTCATCAAATGCTCCTGTTGCAAGTAGTAGCGCAAATAACTCCTCGCAAGGTGTTCGTAACAATCTTGCCCAACATTTGCAATGGGCCCTCAGGCACAGGGAATTGACATCTGGTGCCACTTCTGCTTCGGCATCAGCTACAAGTGGAAATAGAATAACACCAGGTACTATTTCAGGTTCCACAGGACTAATTCATATTGATCCTACTCCTATGCGTCGCTCTACGACAGCAGTTGCCCCGTTGCCAAGCACGAATGGATCGAGTGAGAGTGTTTCAATGGCAACCACTGCAGTCTCTTTGGCTCGAGCTTTTTCGATTGTCGTCAGACAAATCGCTTCTCTTTTACCAACGATTCATTGTTTGGGCGATAAAAACCCAGTCACTCCATTCAGCTGTATTACGATCACTCATGCAGATTCCGTAAATTTGCTTAATTATCTGGAGAATCGTTTAAGGCCAACCTGGGATTGGCTTATAACCGTAATGGATTCTACCGAGGGTCAATTGCGTTTTGGCTGTGCTTTAACTAACACTTCATCTGGAACAGGATCAATAACAAGTTTTCCCGGACAAGTTTCACACGTTAACAGACAAAGTTCTTCACGAAGAAGTGAAGATAGGCTTTCGCAAACCATAGAGTCGAGGAACGGTGGTAGTTCTCGTAGAAGTGGTATCACAAGCAGTAGATTTACAAGTTCTCTCGATGGTAATTATGCTCGAAGAGATTTCCTATCCTACGCTATGTCGTTAATGCGAGCTCACAATAATGAACATTTTGACTCGCTCCCTGTTCTTGACGTTGCTTCACTCAAACACGTAGCCTATGTATTTGACTCACTTATTTATTATATGAGAGCGGGAAATGATGGAATAAATGCAACCCCGAAGATAATTGATTCACAACGTGATGAATGGCCCCAAGACTCCGAAAATGAGGCTGATGAAGCAGATGAAGATATGCCACCATATCCGACATCTCATAATGACATTACAATGGACGAGGATTCCATAATAAATCCATCAAGTGGAACTTCATCAGCCAAAGAAAGAAAACATCCATTTTTCCAAAGATCAAGTTCAACTTTGTTTTTAGGCTGTCCCCCACCAGATCCTTTCGCCACTCCATTGAGTGAAGCTTTGCCTCTCGCAGAACAGCCTCACCTTTTGCAACCAACAGCAAGGCGAGAAGAATTGTTTGCAGTACCGCGCCCATCACCTTCAAATGCTCCGGATAGTGATCAAGAACTTCTTGATTCTTTACCTTCGCGCATAAGTCTCAGTGATCGTTATGACACTACGTGCAATCGTAAAGCTGATGAACAATTTAATATCGCAAATTCAAATGAGTCAGGTATGGATGTTGCTAATCAATCTACATCCATTTCTGGAACTTCGAGGTCTCAATCAGTCATAGCAGATGCGACGCAAAATCGATCCCCCATTATAGTTTCAGGTCCAAGTTTGTCGACTAGCAACAAATCTAGTGTTATCGTTCACGCTGCATCGATTAAATCAGCAAATTCTTCTAATTTATCTTCGAACAAATCAAATCAAGAAAACAGTGATAAAAACTTATCCCAAAAAGGAGATTCTTCAGGAATCAATAAAAAACAAGTTTCTTTAATTGGAAACATGGTTCAACACGATATTTTGCTTGGTCGATGGAGACTGGCATTGGAACTCTTTGGTCGTGTATTTGTTGATGACGTTGGTGTCGAGCCTGGATCTATTATCAGCGAACTTGGAGGTTTCCCCGTAAAGGAAGCCAAGTTCAGAAGAGATATGGAGCGACGTCGCAATTCACAACAGCGTGATATAAGTTTTTCGAAAATGGAGAGAGAACGCAATGCATTAATTCAACAAACTTTTAAAGAACTTAATACGATGTACAATAATTTCAGTCGTCGTGTGTCGCATACCACTCCAATGTTGGCGGTTGCAAGAGTAAAAGTGACTTTTAAAGACGAACCTGGGGAAGGAAGTGGTGTTGCTCGGAGCTTTTACACTGCATTTGCTGAGGCAATTTTGTCAAATGAAAAATTGCCATCGCTCGATTGTTGTCAAGGTGGTAATAGATCCTTGCAGTATAATCTTATCCAAAGATTAAAGTCAAAGGAACGTGAACGCGAACAACAAAGAAGAGCTTATCAAAGCCATCGATCATCACAATCACGAGATTCTGGTTCTAACTCTCGTGAACTTAGCGATCGAGAATCACAAAGTCAACTTCGCTATGAAGCACCGCCATTTGTTATGCCCGGAGAACAGCAACCACATTCTCAACAAAGTAACGGATCAGTCAATTTGAACGAACTTTTGAGCCCTCACCGTCAGCAATTAGGTGTACGTTTATACTCTCGTGTAGCCCAATTAAGACCTTCGCTGGCAGCAAAAATAACTGGAATGCTTTTAGAATTGTCACCTTCACAACTTTTGAATTTGTTTTCGTCAGAAGAAACATTGAGAAACAAGGTTGATGAAGCTGTTGACATCATATTATCTCACAGTCGTGAAGGAAATGTAAATGCCGGGGACAATTTGTTAGAGTTAGATGTGTTTAACTCGCGATCAGGAGGGACGAGTAGTAAAGGACAATCAGTACCGAGGTCCAGTGATATTGAAGAAGATGACGACGTCGAAGACAATGCTCCTCTTTTCTACCAACCAGGAAAAAGGGGCTTTTACTCCCCACGACAAGGAAAGTGTACAACAGAGAGATTGAATGCATTCAGAAATGTCGGTCGCATCTTGGGATTGTGTCTACTTCAAAATGAACTTTGTCCAATTTTCTTCAATCGACATGTTATTAAATATATTCTTCGCAGACCAGTTGCTTGGCATGATTTAGCATTCTTTGATCCTGTTTTATATGAATCACTTCGACAACTCATTGTTGACGCCGAGACCGTCAAAGACTCAGATTCCATGTTCGCTGCTTTGGATTTGCGCTTTTCAATTGATCTTTGCGTAGAAGAAGGTGGAGGACAGGTTGATTTGATTCCAAATGGTCGTAATATTGAAGTTACGCCACAAAACGTTTATGTATATGTAAGAAGATACGCTTTGTACAGAATGATTAAATCCCAGGAGCGAGCTCTTTCGGTATTGATTTTGCATTATTTAAAATAGATCTAATATTGTCCTTAATCTCTTTTGTAGTATCTGCGACAAGGTATTTTTGATGTTCTGCCTAACAGCGCTTTAGAAGGTTTAACAGCTGAAGATTTTCGTCTCTTACTAAATGGAGTAGGAGAAATAAATGTACAGCAATTAATTAGTTATACAACTTTCAACGACGAGAGTGGTAAGATTCATGTACTAACATCAAACTCTTCAAAGATAACTAATTTTGTTTCGTAGGAGATGGAAGCGATCACTTAACATATTTTAAACGCTGGTTATGGTCAATAATTGAAAAGATGTCAGTTCAAGAAAAGCAGGATCTCGTTTATTTCTGGACTGGAAGTCCCGCTTTGCCTGCAAGCGAAGAAGGATTTCAGCCGATGCCCAGCATTACGATACGGCCGGCAGATGACCAGCATTTGCCGACTGCAAATACCTGCATATCTAGACTATATATTCCTCTTTATTCGTCGAAAGCAACTCTTCGTTCGAAGCTTTTGATGGCAATTAAAACTAAGAATTTTGGCTTTGTTTGAGTGTCGCATTCCTTTCGATCAATTGTACGAATCCCTTTTTGTCAATTATAACATTAAATTAGGTTTTCTCAAACTTAATGTGCTCTTACATTTGTAAATCGAACGTTGATTTCTACGAACACATTTCATGGTCAAATGCGCGGAGCTCGTCGCTATAAAATGAGAAGGTGCTTTATTTTACCTCAGACCAAAAATGTGCGCAATTAACAAGAATTTTTGTGACAAATGATTCGCCTAATTAATAATAAGGTAGAAGTGTACTTAAGTTTATTATTAATTTGAAATTAATAATAATTTCAAACGTGTGAAATGTGAGACGCAGCACTCGGCGCGAAAAAAGTGGCGGTTCGCAGCCGAGGAGCGGAACGCGTCTGCGCCCACTCAGCTTTGTGTGAATTCAAATTTGAAAACGACCGTTTGTTTGCGGTTCAAACAAACGACGTTTTCTTTCGCTTCGATTTGTTTCATTGAAACGTGATTGAATCATGAAACCCAAACGACTTTTAGTGCGAAAAGTCGACTACGAGTTGGCTTTCGATGACGAAAGCGTCGAGATTGATGATGATAAAACCAAGTCGATATTCGACAAAGTGTTGGCGAACGCCAAGAATTTCAGAAACAGACGATACTGCTCTCACCTCTTGCAACCGATTGCTGCGAATGAATTTGATGTTTCACAAGAGTCGGACCAAGACCAGATGAGCGACTTCTTGCTGCATGAAGAGTTGCAAAACGAACAGCATTGTGATGAAGATATTGTGGAAGAAGAAGAACACGGCTTTAGAAACGATTCACCACCGATTAAAATGACTTCGACACCGAGTTCACGAAAAGTATTGAAAGATTGCAACAATTCTGTACGTTACAGTAATATTGCGCGAATGTCGGTGATTCCTTTTCCTAATCAGCAAAGCTCCATTTACAGAATGCCACCGCTCGATCCCAATTTCTATGAAAATAACTGCTCGCGAAGAACTAGTAAGGTTAATTCAACATATAGTTACTCAAATCTTATGTCCGAAGATATTAGTTGCCGAAGAGGAACTTTACCTCCTCATTTATTAATGTCTTTATGCAATGATTCTCCGCATGCATCGCCTTTGAATGCGAACGAAACCGCTCATTTTAAAAAGAAGAATCCTAAACGATTGCAATCAAAAAAATCTTTGTGTGAAACTATGACGCAAACATCTGGTGATCGCGTTCCACGATCGACATCAAGATTATTAGAAACAACGACGCAAACTTCAGTTGATCGTTCATCTAGACATGCATCGCGATTGGTCTCCACTTACATTCAAACTTCAGATGACCCAGCTTTAACAGCAAGAGAACAAGGCGTAAACTCAAGAGCATCAAATACCAAAATTGAATCATTGAAGTCCAGTAGTTCGAAATCCCTTTCAACAATGCAAACTGTAATTGAGCCACATGCCGAAAAGCTTCAGATTACAAGCGAACGATCAAGAAAATCTAAAATTCCAAGAAGATTGTCACAAAATTTTGATGCTTCGGAGAAAAAAGGCATGAAAACACCGGCTATGAATTGCAACCAAACCAAATCTTCTATTAGTTCGAAACAAGTTAATCGAACACCAGGTGAATTGCAAACCCAATTGCAGTCAAAAACGACAAATGAACCTATTCTGAGCACTCCTGAAACTGCAAGATATGCTTCTAATACGACATCTGGTCAAATAGTCGAAACATTTGTTGAATCTGCTCCAAATTTTGAAGAAACTGAGTCGGCTATGAATGAATTGACTGAGATGAGGGATACCTCTAATTTGGATGATTTGAAAAAATCGTTCACTGGTAGCAGAAAAAAATCAAATACATCAAAAAGTCAAGCACAAGATGATGCCGCAGATGTTGCCAACATATTTAATACAGTTTCAATTGCATCGAAAACGAATTATCGCAAATCAATCGAAGCAAATTCATTAAATGACAAAATTGAATTATCGAAATCCAGTAGTTATAACAGTTCGAAATCCCATTCAACAGCTCAAAGAACTGTGATTGACCAACAAGGAGAAACATTTAAGATTTCAAGCGATCAATCAGCAAAATCTAAAACGCCAAGAAGAATATCACAAGGCACTAATATAACATCGGATCAAACTGACATGAAAACACTAGTTATTGAATCTCTTTTGAGTTCCAGCGAAACAGACAAGCCTGTTGATGATTCTACAGGCAAGAATGAAACGCTTTGTCAACTACCAAACAAAGAGAAAACGCCGTTAAAAACGACAATTATTGAGGCTGTTTTGAGCACTCCAGAAACTGCAAGGTGTGCATCTAACGTAACGTTAGGTAAACATATAGAAACGCTTTTAGAACCTCATATGAGTTGTAATGAAATTGAACCATCTATCACTGATTTGAAAAAATCCAATATCATGCCGAATTTTGATAATTCAAAAAATCCTTCGGATGCTATCATAAAGAAACTTAATATATCAAACAGCCATTCATTAAAAGACGATATCTCAATGGGTCAAACTGTTCCAAGCAATGTTGAAAGTAACATCGATGAGAATAACGAAAATGAAAGCCAAACTATGCAAAGCGATGTTGAAGATGAACGCGATGATTTCGAAAATGAGAGCGAAAGAGGAAATAGCAACGGTGAAAGCAACCTCGAAGACGAAGAAGTGAAATCAAAAAGTGACGTTGAAAGTAATTTTGAGGAAAATTTTGAAAATGAAAATAAGAGTGAAACTAATCGCAGCGATTTTGAAATTACTACCGATGATAGCGAAAAGGAAAGCGAAAGTGGACACAGCGACGATGTAAACAACTTCGATGATTTCGAAAATGAACATGGAAGCAATCTCGAAGATAGCGAAAATGAGTTAGAAAGTAGCGATGTCGAAAGTAATTTTGAGGAAAATGACGAAAATGAAAAAAACGGTGAAACTAGATTCAGTGAGGTTGAAATTACTATCGATAATGGAGAAAAAGAAAACGAAAGTGGAGCCAGTGAAAACAACCTAAATGATGGTGAAAATGAGCTAAAGACTGGTGAAGTTGAATGTAATATTGAGGAAAATGGTGAAAATGAAAATAAAAATCAAGGCAGACTCAACAGTTTTTCTGATAATGCTGTTGTTGAAGAGTTTCCTAATAATGGAAACAAAAATTATGATGAAATCAATAACATTCTCGAGTGCGTTGAATGTTCCGAAAACGCCATTACTGAAGCTCAAAATGTTTTTAAGAAGCCTAATATACCTGCACCCAAAAATCGAACTCGAAAAGTGAACAAAAGAAGCCGCGAGAGTTCGCCAAAAGATTCGAACAAGACCCGTTCACTTATAAATCCCACTATAGATTTGGGTGAAGAAGGAACAAGGAAATCAAAGAGGATACGTGTGAAACCATGTGAATTTTGGCGAGGTGAACGTCCTATATATCAAATTGATTCAGAAAGTGAATGTTGGTCATTAGTCGGTGTGCAGAAAGGCTTCAAACCTTTTGAAAAAACATACCGTAAAAGCGTAAGGAAAAATCAAAAAAGAAGTGAACATAAAAATGTGGAGCATCAACGAAATTACAACGACTTATCCATTCATGTTCCTAATGCTAGCGAAATACTGAGAGAAAATGAATTAAAAATTAAGCAATTGGTGGACATGAACATTTTAAAGAAGGCGGACAATTTAGACTGGCGATCAGCTTACAAATTGGCAGATGGGTCCAATCCAACTGATGTCGAAATGGCTTTTATCGAAACAGATAGAAAGCGAGGCACTGGTTGGGGACTGTTGAGAATGTGTGGATTGGCAAAAAAACCTTCATGTCTAACTGGTAACTATTCATCCTTGTATACAATACTTCATGGAGCGGTTCAAGTTGAAGTTGGAGATTGCTCGCCCACTATCTTGAAAAGTGGCAGTTTATTCGAGATCCCTCCGAGCACAAGCTATACATTCACCAATCTGAGAAATGATGAGGCTAGATTCATGTTTATTTTAAAGAAATAACTCATCATCATCAATTATTCATTTTTACTTATTTGTTTCGGTATCGATACAAAAATTTTGCAGTGGAAAAATAAGCTTATCTTGTAGTATCCTCTTTCATTTTATCATAATCATTCATCACAATTATTTCTTCAACCTTATTTTAATGCGCTAAATTTTTAATTTTTTAAATAAAATCTCGATTTAAGTTTAGAAAAGCGAAATCAAGTCAAGAATTCAAATAGAATAAGAATAAAATAAACAATTGTGACGCTAAATCGAGTGAAAAAGATAAATTTTATGGCGAAATTGAATAAAATTTGATCAATGCGAAAGCATTAAGAATTTTATTTATCCTCCGATTCGAAGCGTTTCAAATCTGGAGACAAATATAGATTTCAGTAAGCAAATGATAACATCAAATCGAGTGCCCGAATTAACTTGGACTCTGGTCACGTATTCTCAGTAAAGGTTTTCTTCGTTAGTGTAAAATTGTAATTTTGGGCTCAATTCCCATCAGAATGCTTTTTGGGCGAAGCGTTGAAAAGCAAAACTCGACACCAGAGTGAGAGTGAGCGTGTGTGGGAGAGAACTCAAATGAAAGAAAGTTAGTGAGAGAGAAAAGGAGAGTTTTTGTCGTTTTTAAATTCTCCAAGGCATGTGAACACAACGAGAGGGTGAAGATGATCACTGATTTTATTTTATTTTATTTTTTCAAAGCACGGAAGCGACGAAAACGATTGTTCAGTTTTTCATATGCTAAAGCTGAAAACGTTTACACATTTCGAGTGTTATTTACTTAATTTTCTTGGCCAGTAATTCGAGAAAATATCATAAACGCAAAACTAAAAACATTTATTAAGAATCTATAGAACTCGTAGCATGATTTTCATGCTTTATATGTTTTGTTTCAAGTTATCAAACCTAATCATAGTTTAATATTGCATGAAAATAAATGCTTGCCACATGTCAAATCAAATATCAGTAAGAAATGATCATCGCATCATTGTAATACAATCGCATCTTTCAGCTGAATAGCCAAACTAAGAACGAAAACTACAAGTTCAAGCACTAAAGCTGTATGCGATGCTACTACACAGCTTATGAAACGCAGGATATGCTTTCATTCTTCCCGACTTTTTTCAACATAATTTTCGAATTCATGAATACCTTAAAAGAAAAGATTTTCACCATTCATATTTGATTCTATTTAACCATAAAAGAACTTGCATAGATAATTTTAGCAAATCTCTTTTCTCTTGAATCTCACTCCCTAACTTATGCACTTGCATAATTATACGAGTCATTAAAGAAGTTATAATTAACTTTGATTGCAGAAACGACCGTTCCCGTGTTTTTATTTCGGATTTTTATTTTATTATTCTTAATCCATGCAATTCTCACCACGTGTTCTGTGTGTAAAGATTTCTCGAATAAAGCTTTAAAAAAATAAATCCGCTGAGAAAATATATTCATCAAATAAAAAAAGTTTCACTTTATGGTGAAGTGTGCTTTACGTACACAAAACTTTGTCTTAAGATTTTGGCGCTATGGAAGTACTGTGGGGTGCAGAGAATTATTAAAAATTTGAACTTTTCACATTCTAACAACATTTCATCATTTGTTTGCTTGCACTCGCTTTTGGAATTATTTATATTCGAATTGTTAAAAAGAGCAAATATAAAATTGCTTATTCTCCCTCACAAATTTTTTTTCCAATTATTCTCGTAAAAGTAAAACTAAAAGCACTAAATCGCAGCCATCAAAGTACGTAAAGCGAGTAATTTAGTATTATTATAATTGGAGACTGTTGATCATGGCAAAAGGACTACTTAAATATCCAAATTTCAGTCTTTTAGGTTTTTATTTTTTATTTTTTATTAACTATAAAGCAAATTTTTCACATTAAAACTTGTAGTAAAAGCATAATTTTAGATACTTTTTTATGATAATAAAGTTTTTATTAATTTCGTCTGTTCTCAAAATTAATAAACACAAAATTTATCCTATTTCATGCTCTTAAATTGCCTTCCCATTACCGGCTTTGACTCTCTAGTTTTCGTTTATATAAATCGAAATGCCGAAATCAATATTAAGATTAATTAAAAAAGGTAAGATAATCTATTTATGTCCATAATTGCGACTTTTTAAATATTTAATTTTATTGAAATAGTGAACCGTGATTGCAGAGGTCCCGCAGTTTTACTTGTTTGTGTTTTGCGCTTGAAATGATTTTTCATTGTATTCTCCAGTATGAAAAGTTGAAACTTGGCAGTGAAGTATGCTTTTCGTTATTTAACTATTTCCTGTCAAAAGCAGCAAACGCATTTTGCACTGTAACACTTATATCAATGAATAAATGTTGAAATTTTGCTCAATCGATGTGTCTCTTTGAATTGAATTGAATTCTGCATGGCGCAGAAGATCACTTAAACATGGAAGTGTTTTAATGGAAACGCTGGCCGCAGTAACGATTGAGTATGGTTTAGGACAACCACAGACTACACCTGTAAAAGATACGAAATATAGAAATAAATTATAATCTCAACCCAATTAATATTTGGATTTATTTATACGAAGCAAAAAGCAAAATCAAACGTGAAATTAAACTTTTCGCAGCCTCCCATAATTTAAGCAGTAGATGAAGAAAGGCCAGTCCTTCTTAAGTGAGCAGAGTGCACAGCTTTTCTGCAAAGCGAAAAAGCAATGAAGCAAAGAGAAAGCGAACGTGAAACAGCCTCACACTTATTCACAGTGTTTCACTCTTTTATTTTCAAAGCAAATGTGAGTTTTGAATATTAATTCCGATGAGTTTCGAGTTCAGTTGCGTTTTCTTTTTGCTCGTTTCGCTTTTTGTTCGTTTTAGAAAATGAAAGCGTCGATAAAAAGTTCGGCGATAAAATGAAAATGGAGAGCAAAAAAGAAATGAAAAAAGAAGAGCGAAAGTGAAATTAGCTTCGCGTATATGATTTATGGCAAATGCGTAACAAGCGAATAATGAAAATCACAAATTTCTACTCTCTACCGTTTTGGACGACGAGCAAAACCCTTCAGGAATTGAATGCACCGTCTACTGATTGATACGTGCGATGCGAAGCGATATACGTGACTCGCGAGCCTTAACTCGCTTTGCTTGCCTCGCTCTCTGCTGCCGCTGCTGCTGCCTGCGCTCGCTGTCGATGTTTCGAGCGATGAAACAATTTTTGTGCTCAAATTTACGTGAACAGAAAAAAGTATGCATTTAGCGTGTTGTTTCAAATGCACTGTACAAAGCGAGACTTGCTATTAACTATAAACGATTCGCTATATATTTACTGTATGTGTATTTGCATCGAAAGCATTTCGCATTATTCATTTTCGTTTCAATCCCAGAGGAGAGCTGATTGCGGCCGGACTTTTTCTGCCACTCTGCACGCGGTGCTGTTCACTTTTAACAGGCAGCGAGATTTTTGCGATTTTTTTTCAAACTCCATTTAAAGCTTAAAACTATTTTATATAATTTGAATACTAAAATAGTTTTTCATTCGTTTTAATTCTTTTCACTTTATTTTATTTTTGCTGATTCGCTCGACTGTTAAAAATATGAACGCCACCATACAATTCGCTTTATTATTCCCGTGCGAATAGCACGATTCGCTGTAATACAAATGTACGCGAAGAGCAAGGGTGGGGCGCTTTTATATCCGCGTTTTGCCCCGTAATTAATTAAGAAGAGTGAGCAAATGAAATGCGCGACGATTGCTGAGGCTACTGGCCGAGCATTCAGGGGTCAAACACGCCACGATCGTTGCGCTGCGATCGCTTGCAAATTGCTTTCGATTATTTCTCTCTGCTATTTAATGTGATCATCGCTCTGCTCTTCGTTTTTCGAAGCCATCGCTTCGATAATCAATCGCAACATCGAGATGAGCAGAGAGCAGAGACGGAGAGAAGAAGGCAGCGAGAAGAGCGAAGGGCAAGCAAGAAAGAAGACAAACATAAAGTCAAAAATTGCACTCTCAGAACTTCGGAACAGTTGCACAGCGTTTCGAGTGCTGCCCGCATTCGAGACACGTTTGAATGAAGAAAGAGTTTACGGAACTTTTCTGCTCTTCAGAAATCAGATCAGAAAATACGCGTTCTCAATGGAATTGGTTATGGCAAGAATAGCAAACAAAAACTGTTTCATCATTGAAGCCGTTCGTACCCAAAGGCACATGGGTTCAGTGATTTCGTTAGCCTTCGTTGTTACTGCACACACTAACTTCACTCGCTGAAAATACGCGAAGATTAGCGGCTTAGTTACTTGTAAGCACAGATGGTTTCTTGTGTCTCTCAATTTATCTTGTTAACGAACAATGCCCATGAGTTTCGACAAAATGCTTCGAGTGTATCAAATTCAACCGGCAATTGAACGCTGCCACCACCAACGCTACTCTTATTCAAAATCAAACTTCGCCGAAGCGAGAGCGAGCGAGAAAGAGAGAGAGAGAGAGAGAGAGA
>NCKU01002474.1:2487-19001 GCA_003675995.1 Dinothrombium tinctorium
TGAGTTATGCTTTGCCCGACGCTCACACCACTCAGCCATTGTGGTCGGCTTGAAAGCGAGAGTTTAAAACTTTTATTTAAATTTACTTTAAACTTAAGCTTAGATATTAAATTTAAATAGAAGTTTCAAACACTCGCTTTCGAGCCGACCACAGTGGCTGAGTGGTGTGAGCGTCGGGCAAAGCATAACTCAACCGCGTGGGTTCGAATCCAGAAAGGAGAGCAAAAAATTTTTTGCCAGTGTTTCTCAAATTTTCTATTTTCACGAGTGCAAAAATTTTTCTTTTATTTAAGAATCCTATTAGGTTCGAACCCTCGCCCTTCGGGCTCGGATTCTCACCCAGCGAGACGCGCATTCCACGCGCTGCATAATGCGCCACTGTTCCTTTGGCTCTACCTTCAGTGTTTAGAACTTCTATTTAAATTTAAGGTCTTATCTTAACAATTTTTCGATTATCTTTTCACTAAGGCAAAAATAAATGCCACAACACTATTGTATATGCTTATCTTTACTTTCTTAGTTTAAATTTTCTATTTTAATTTTATATTTTAAATTTTAAATTCAACTTTTAAATTCATAATTGAAAATGCAGTTTATGAGCTTCATATAATTTAGATTTGAATTGGTAAGAATTTGTAATTTGACATAATTTCGTACAATTTTTGTGATTTCGACGATTTGGTGTTTCATTTTCAAATTTAATGATTTTTAATAACAAAATTTTAAAGAAAAAAATATTTATTACGTCATATAAATGTTTGATTGACACAGATCAGAGCATTGAAAAAATTGGTTTAGCACTAAAATTCTTAGCCTGGTAATGAGTTTTACAAAATATTGAAAAAGCAGCGCGAAGCTCGTGGAGTTTCGACGAAAGAAACGGTTTTGTAAGGCATGCGGTTTTGCCGAGATCGTTTAAAGCGAAGAAACGAACAAAGCGAGTTAGCGAAAACGCAAGTTTTTGTCGAATGGTTCTCAATGTGCATTGAGTACAGTGTTTTCAAGCACAATAATTGCTATGGCATTGTCGATAGCCTAATTGGTCACGCTTTGCTGCGAGAATTACGATGATTTACGAGTGTAACTCTTCGTAGCTTTTATAGTTTGCCTTGCTTTTCACTTTGTATTTGTATTCACTATATATATTCACGTGTAAATGTAAGCAAAGTGAAATATAATAATATCGATAATGGAGTATATACGAACGGTTGAGTTAAGCAAAATTTAAAATTTTTTGCTGAAAAAAAAATTTGAATTGACCTACTTCCATTTGATGTGCAGGAAAAAGATGACAAAGAAAAATGTTTTGATAAAAAGCTAAATGCAGGAAAAAGCAGATGATAAAGTAGCGCAGTGGATAAATGGAAAGAAAGCTCAACAAAAATTATTAAATTTTAGATTTCTGCAAATATTCTTAATAATTTAAATTCTTATAATAGAAGTGAAAATGAAAAAAATGTAAATTATCGCAAAACATCCTTGCAGGAGCTTAAAGATGTTTTCGAACATGACAAAATTATCTGAAATGTAAAAAATTAAAACAATTTGAAAGAAGATTGCATAAAATATGAGCTAAAACACGAGTGAAAACACAAGATAAATGAAAAGATGAATGCGAATGTGTAAAATTTGTGATTTTAGTGAGCCAAGTGCTGAGAGACAAAAGGATTTAAATTTAATTGTTTGTTCTCATGATCATTGTTCATTGTTTTCATCTATTCAGTCTAAACAAATAATTGACATTGACACTAAAATTCAAATGAATTTTTATATTTGTTTTGTTGTGGAAACACGAGTTAAAAAAAATTGAAATATCTCATGCAAAGCTCATGGTTAATAAAATATGTTTTAATAATCATTTGAATTTAATTCGAAAAATGAAAACATGTGATTGCGATCACTCAACGTTATTTCACTAACATCAAATTGAAAATGTTGTTTTCATTATCATATATCATGTAAACATTTAATTGAATTGTTCGCTGGCATAAAAAATTAAACTGCAATTCGATAGGCGTTTTTCATGCTGAAATTACATCTTTTAGAGAAGGAAAGCTAATAAATAAGTTTGATCATTTAAAACAGGATTCAATATGCGAATTCATTTCGTAATCTGAAAATCATTTCACTTTTAAGCAACATTCAATGCAAAAAATAAATTTTAAATTTCATCAATTAAAGTTTTTTCAATTATTCTTTTGTTTTAAAAATGACGAAAAAGCAAAGTTTCGATGTTATTTGTGAACACGAGAAAAATCAAATCAACTCGAAAGAAGAGATGTTGGAGAAGAATAAAGGACTTAAAGGCGATTACTTAAATCTTTTTCTGCTTTTGATTCTCTACTTTATGCAAGGAATTCCGATCGGAATTGGTGAAGTGATTCCGCTGATTTTGGTCAACAAAGGCGTCACTTACGATAAGCAAGCGCTGTTCAGCTTAGCGGCCTGGCCCTTTTCACTCAAACTTCTTTGGGCACCGATTGTGGACTCAATTTACGCGAAACGATTTGGCCGACGCAAGACATGGTTTGTGCCTGTTCAATATGGAATCGGATTTTTCCTTGTCTTACTGGGACTCACCAGTAAGCAGTTACTAGGAGATGCTGATGCAAAGTCCTCGCCGAAAATGGTGCTTTTGACGATAATATTCTTTTTGCTCATTTTTTTAACCGCCACGCAAGATATCGCAGTCGACGGCTGGGCACTGACTTTGTTGTCAAAACACAATATTCACTATGCTGCCAGTTGCAACTCAGTTGGGCAAACTGTTGGCGTTCTTTTCGGCAATACAGTTTTTCTCGCTCTCGAATCTGTTGATTTTGCCAATAAATGGCTTCGCAAAACGAAATCGGACACGGGAATCGTTACGTTCGAGGGATATTCACTCTTTTGGGGAATGGTTTGTCTTATTGTGACTACCTGCGTCTGGATTTTTAAGCGAGAAAGAGATGAAATCACCGAATGCGGGGAAAGTAAAATAAATGTGATCGAAACTTACAAAATGCTTTGGCGCATACTTTGTTTGCCCAGCGTAAGATGGTTTGCTGTCGTACTTCTTACTTGCAAAATTGCAACTGCAACTTCAGATTCGGTCACTTCATTGAAATTGGTAGAATATGGATTAAAGCGGGATAATATCGGCATTTTGCGTTTGCCATTGATTCCTATTCA
Organism: Dinothrombium tinctorium; assembly: GCA_003675995.1. Classification (NCBI taxonomy): domain Eukaryota; kingdom Metazoa; phylum Arthropoda; class Arachnida; order Trombidiformes; family Trombidiidae; genus Dinothrombium; species Dinothrombium tinctorium. The sequence goes on from NCKU01002474.1 coordinate 5,659, forward strand.
ATTAATTCTACCTTGGCTTGTGGCAAGATTTACGAGGGAAAATCCGATGAAATCGTTTTACTTCATGTACCCATTTCGCTTATTAATTGCATTTACTTACGCTTTCGTCGTGTGGTGGACAAGTGTGGCGAAAAGCACCGATGGTTCTTTTAATGTTGAATATTACATTGTTTTAGTGTTTGCTTTTGCAATTGTGATGGTTTCAGGTTATTGCACTGATATGGCTTTATGGGCATTCAACGCACAAGTTTCCGATCCATTGATCGGCGGCACTTACATGACATTATTGATGACATTAACTAATTTGGGAAACAGGTGGCCATCAACAGTAGCTCTTTATTTCGTCAAAGTTCTTACATTTCGTTGGTGTCCGAACGATGGCTTCTTTTGTAGCAAAATAGCTGAAACAACAATCAATAAATTAAATCAAACGAATTTATCGATAAATTCAAGTGCTTTAAATCAAAGTAATACCAGCGAAACGATCGATCAGTATTTAAATTCAACTATTCCATTTGTTAAAGATCAATTAGTAGACGGTTACTACGTTGAAATCGTAATTTCTCTCTTCATCGGAATTATTTGGATCCTGCTAATCCATTCGACAATCAAATGGCTGCAATCACAACCGAGTACAAGCTGGCGATGTAAAGTAAAAAACAAAAGCGATGGAACAAAATTATGAATTTTTGTGTTATTTGAATTAAATCAACATAAATAAAATAATGAGCATAACAAATTTTTTTTAAATATTTTTAATTCACTATCACTTAAAGCAAAATATTTGAAATCATTTTTAAAAATTTTTGAATATTAGTAGAAATGTTATAGGGAGGGAAATGGCAAATATTTTAGGTGAGGCTAAACTAGTAATCGTTTTATTTGTAACATTTTTAATTTTTTTAAAAGTTTTTAATTTTAAATATAACAACATTTTAAATTAATATTCGGTTTTTTTAAAATCTACGATTAACTCTTCTTTAATTTAATTAGTTTAGTTAAATGAATATTTAATACTAAAGAAACACGATATATGAAGGTAGATTATTTTAACGAAGAGTGAGCCTTTTAATTAAAATTCACAAAAAGTATTCAAAATTGTTGAACGCAATCAAAGAACTATAAAAAATTAAATAAATAAAAAATTTAAAATTTAAAATAATTATGATAATGAAACAAACCAGCAAAGTGTAACTAATTTCGCGAAATTCTTTTGAAAAGTTTGTTATTTTGTTTTAAGATTTTATCTAGAGATTTAATTGAATTATCGATGTTTTCTCAATTAAATCATTTAAAACATTTAAATAAACTAATATTTGCTGGTAAAAATGCAGTTTATGTGCTCAATCGAAAAAATTAGATTTGAACATTTTTCTTTATTAAATCAAGGGCGAGAAGTTCAAAAATGACATTTTTGGCAACTTACCGTTCAAAAGTTAGGTTAGGTTAGGTTACGATTTTGGTACTTCTGCATCGATTTGGTACTTTTGTACGTGCCAACATTAGTAATCGGGTCTAAACATCTAATTAATCCATACAAAAGTACCAAATCGGTACAAAAGTCCCAAAATCGTAACCTAACCTAACCTGAACGGTAAGTTGCCAAAAATAATGTTACTGCAACTTCTCACCTCTGATTTAGTGAAGAAAAATGTTCAAAACTAATTTTTTCGTTTGACCACATAAACTACACTTTTAACACGAACTTCATTCTTTAGAAAACAATTCCGTTTTTAATTTCTTGTCTATTTGAAAATGCTGTAGTTTAAATTCAGTCGTCGGCAAAAATATGTGCACAAATGACTTTACGGTACAGCTGTTGCCGCTCAATTGCAACGTAAAACTACTGTCGTACCCTAAAAACGTGTTTAATTCAGCTTACGGAACCCCTGTTGCCATCTACATGTATGCTTAAAATATCAACTTTTGTTGTAAATTTTCGATATTTTCAGGTTTTATAGTTTTTGCATTTTTTGTTCAAATGTTTACATTAATCTTAACTATTTCAATGAGAAATTGAACTCAATTATAAATTTATCTTGTCGAAGCATCATGTTCACAAATTTTTATTATTTTGAGTTTTCGTAAGTGAAAAATTTTCTAATTTTTTACATTAAAATAACTTAATGTAATAAATAAATTAAAACAATTTTTATAAAAAAAGAAGCGTTTTATTCGCGAATCAAAAACGACGTAAAAGAATGTTGTTCAAGTGACAAAACTTTTGCTCTGTACTAGGCTCTAAATGAAGCTTACACTAATACACTGAATAAAAGTCTCGATGGCACCAGAAAAATTCGTGGTGGCCGAAACGAATCACAGATGGAACTTTTTTAATTTAGAAATTATGCGAAACTTTGTCAGTAGTAACAACTACATTTGTTGTACTGAAAACAACTATGAAGCGGAAAATATGAATATTTCAACAAAAAACTCATACAAGCTTATGAAAGCCAAGTGTACCTTTGAAGAGTTTACGCAATTGACTTGCAATTCGGGTGTATACCGATGAATTCCGTTTTAAACGAAAGATTTTAAAATAATAAACTATGCTTAAACGGAGACAATCACGAAAACTGATGGCGATGACAAATTTCAGACAAAAAAGATCATTTAAGAACTTTTTAGGAAATTTGTTTATTTTTTATCACAAAACTACCTTAAATGATAGAAAAACTCACGTGAATTCTACCAACATAAGAGCCTGATTTTGCTATTAGTATAATATATGTACTGCAAAATTGTTACTAATGAAATCCTAAAAACTATTTTTCCATCTATATGAATTAATACTTGAAAAAATCAGCAAGAAAATTAATTTACATTTTTAGAAAAGTAATATAAGCTCATGAATTTCTTACCTCATTTCCTCGAAAAGCATATGTGTTTACCTTATTACATTTAAAGCAGCAATCGATGTACTTTCCTCCAATTTCTTTTTGTTTTTATGAGCAATTCGATACACGCAAAAATTCGGCTACACTCTTCACAGTATTCATAAGTTTTCATTTTAATCGTTCTTTTGATTACAATCAATTATCTTATTCAATTGAAAAAGAAGAGATGAAAATCGTTACAACCTTTACTGTAACTGCATTTCTTGTCATACTTACGTTAATTAAAAGGATTGAAGTAATCTCAATTTTTATTTTAAAGCATGTAAACATTTGAAATTTTCAGGGCGGCATTACTTTGGAAAATAAAAACGTTTCGAAATCATTTAATTTTAAGCAATGTGCAAATGACTGCGGAAAAAAGTGCTTAGAAAAAAGCCCAAAAACGGTTGGTAAGTGTAGGCTTAACTGTATTAAGTATAAATGTAATACAGATAAGCAATGTGCCGATCAATGCATTGAATCTAAAGCGTGCAACAACCATGATGCTACTCCTAAGTGTATAAGATCGTGTTTTGAAAATTGTCCGAGAAAAATTGGTTAATGAATTTGTTTCATATTTTATTTTTGATGTGATGAATATTTTTTGAATGCAAACAATCAAAATTAAACGTTAACTTGAAACAAATAAAATTGTTTTGCTTTGATTGATGTAAAACAAATTTTTTTTATCTGTTTAGTTCTTCGTTTTAATTTTATATTCAAATTAAAAAGGTAAATTATTTGATCAATAAGCTAAAATTAAATATTCTTTTTATTATTGTAATTCTTTTTCGAAAGCTGAATTAGTTTGCTTGAATTGTATTACTCAAGTTGCCCTTTAATGGAAAGCGAAAATTGTTCATTTAATCGGTCAAATGCAGATTGAAATTACAAAATTGTCAGGAAAAAATTATTATTTAGATAAATTAGAATTTTTTCATCATTTCGGTATTCAAATAGAAAGAAAGTCTTTGAAAAAATTTTTAAAAACGTTTCTTTAAATTCATCTCGCTTTACTCGCTGCGCTGCTCTCTGTATTTTCGGGCACAGAAAGAAAAGTTTCTCCCAGCGAAAAGCATACGTAACAGCGTAACACAAAATGTTCATTATTTTAACTTTCTTTCAAAAATGTTTTAATTCAAAAATACAAAAAATTTAAAAACAAGATAAAGAAAGCAACTCACTTACACTTTTATCTGCCTTGTTGATTTGAGCTCTTTTCGACCACAAACAGTTTTTCGTTTGATTGTTTTCTCTGTTTACCACTTTTTAAATTATTTCTCATAGTCACAATTAAAAAAGCTGATGATTTGCAGAAAATTACGCTTTTCACTGCGAGAATCATTTTTCTATCCACAGTAGAACATTGAAAAACCTTCGATTTGATAAAATTGATTTCATTTTACTCACTTTGTAAAAGGTGACCTTAACAAACATTTAACTGCGCTTTGTAAAAGAAAAGTTTATGAACATTAGATGCGCGGTAAACAAGGCTTTGCGTTATCTTTTGGCTAGTTTGCAGGACTTCTATTCCTTTGCCAGTTATCATTACTTCAAGATAAAGCAACAATCGACACTATCAATAGTTTAGTTTAACGTTGGTTTAATTCATATTTTTACGGTAATACATAAATATTATTCTTCTAATTGTTAAATATTCGCAAAATTCATCACCGAAGTTTGAATTTTTAAGCTCTTAACTTCTTTTCAAATTACTTTGTAAAGCTTCCTTTTTAAAAAATTTAACAATTAAAAGGTTATTTGTGTGAAAATTTTAAATTCGTAAAGCTCAAAAATAAATTTACATCGAGATCATATGTCAACCAAACTCATTTTCATTCACATCGGTCGACTGTTTATTGTCATCTTTTCACTCTTTCAATTGAACATTTTTAACCGATTCTCGCTTTGAAAAAAGCGTTCGGCGAATTATGTTGATACGGTTTGACATGATTAATTCCGATTGATCCTAAACAGCTTTTCGGATCGACGAAGTACAAACACAATTTACGCGATGAACGCCGATGTCTTCGAACAAGTTGACAACACACTCCGCGATTCACTTCGCATTCGACGCTGTTGCTACACTCTTCGTCTAATGAATAAAATGAAAATTTGACGAGAGTTTGCATATTAAAGCTTTGACGAGTTTTACTGTATTTCTTTTTGCGGCCACTCGTCTGCGAAGGTTGACAAATTTTCGGTTTTTCGTAACTCGAAATGACTGAAGGAATCGCTTTACAGTGTTGTCCACTTTCACAATCTCTGTCAGAATCACATGACTCGCTGCCACTTATGCCGAAAATAGGCAGACAAGAGCCAGCGACTGAAAGTGAAAAGTGAGAGAATGACACAACGATGAGATTAATTAAGCGAATACAAATTAAGTTGTAATTTGCGGCACATCTAGGTCCCATGCTGAGCATTTGCCCTAATTTGCATGTTTAAAAATTCCTTAAAAAATCGCTAGAGAAAACAAATTTAGTACTTAAAAAGGTTTTAAATATTTTAAATTGCGCTTTTGCCGTTTGATTAACAATTTTAAAATTATATTTTGCGAAATATGAAAATTATGTTGCTTTCGATTAAGCAAATGACTACGTTATGGACGGTACACCGTCCATCATCATCTAACTATTGAAAGTGAAGAGTGCGAAGAAATTTCTTGGTTAAAAGTATCTCTTAGCCACCACCAGATGTTTCTTTTGATGTGAAACTTAGTAATTTATTTTTTACAACACACATTAAAATTTTTCTCCCATTTTACGATAGATCATTTAATTTTTAGTGTGTTTTGTGTGTTGCACATTACAAGAAACATCTGCTAGTAGCTAAGAATTGCTTTTTCGCCAATGATTCCTTTGCACTTTTTACTTTCAAAACTCATTTTCCTAATATAACGCCAAACGTTATTAACTTCACTCTTAGACAAAATGAGAGAAGCTTAAATTAAATCACATACTAGATAAGCTTCATCTAACGAAAGCTATCTGCTCAGTGAAAGTTGTGAAAATTGAACTAAATTTTATTGATTATCGATGAGCGGCAGCGCGCTTCAAATTTATGCGGCTGAATGATTGAGTTTTCAAAAGCCAAATACTGCTGAGAAATGCAATGCGATTCGAATAATACGATTCATTAAAGTAATGAATGCAAAAACTTACTTTCGTTCACATCGACACACACTGATCCTGGACAGCATTGATCAGAATGCACACATTTTCGTTGATCACATCGCTCGCCATCGGTTTCCAAAAGCGCTTCGAGCGCATTTTCGCCTAATCTACGTTTTTCTTTCTAAAAAAACATTTAAAAAATTGTAAGAAAACAATTGAAACATTTATTTGTTTTGTTATAATTTTTTTCAGTGAAGCTTGATAATCGAAATTTGTTTTTAATTTTAGTTACAAATGCCTCCGGGACAAAGCTTATATACGCACGTCATTTTTTGTAATTCGTAAAGATCCGAAAGTAAGTAAAAATATTAAAGAAATTTTCGCTCACTTAATTTCAATTGATAACAATGCTTATTTTGAGAAAGTTTTTATCATTAATACAGCCTATGAGGCAAACAATTTGATAAAGAAAAAACTGTAATTTGCATTCGCTTTTTGCATTTTCAAGTTTTAAATTGTTTTGAATCTATAACACCGATTTAGAAAAAGCGCATTGTAAACATTTGTTCTACAATTTACGATTACTTCATCTCATTACATTCAGCATTAGCTTTGCATTTGCAGTTTTACAAAATTTCTTTTTTTCACAATAAAATTGAGGAAATAATCTCATTTTATTATAGACCATTCACAATATAAAACTAGCGAAAAAACTTTTCTCATTTGAAAACAATTGAATCATAAAAAGGCTTTTTGAAGTTGGCGTAATGTTTTTGAATTTTTTTTTCACTCAAATTATTTTCAAGTATATTTATATCGTAAAAAAGAGTCAACTTGATTAAAAATATTTTTATTGTGAATTGTCTAGTGAATTTTACTATTTTTTCTTTTTAATTGATCCATTTTAAATAGATTGAATTTCAAACTTCAGATCTTGTTGAATTTGATTCTTCTCTGTGTTCTTTGATCAAATTGCAATGATAATAAACGAAAAAACAAATTAAAGACTCTTAATTGTGTTTTTTGATCCGCTTTCATTCTTCATCCAATTAATTAAAAGCGAAATTCGTTCGAATTACGAATTCTTCTCAGTCAGCGAAACAAAAAATTTAATCTGCTGTTTGCCTTCTTACTTTCTACTCTCTTCACTGGCACTCTTTCGATTTTGTTCTAACTAACAAGTCACAATCGAAGTTTAATAGTAAACTTGACACTAATCTATAAAGTGAAGTTAAGTTCTAACTTTTCGAACTTTTCTCAATCTCCGACAAACGTCACACTATTTTCAATGAACTAAGCTCTCGAAAACTGATCTCTTTAAGCTGCATTGTAGCGTTTGATTTGCTATTTTTACAACTAAAGTACAATAAAAAGCTTTAATAATATACATCAAAAATTATCGAATAGTTTTATGGCTATTGATTCGCATAAAAAATTTCTGTTTGTAGTAGTAGCTCACTCAGTAGGCAAGAGTTTACTTCGCTTTTCGTGCAATAAGTTAAAAGGATTCGTGATACCATCGCTGTGATAATAGCATTCGAGAAATGTTCTGTACTTAGTTCATATGATATAAATTCGATTTTTTTTTCTGTTCTCATGTCAGTAAAAAATTAAATAATTTCATCATTAACTTCTAACGAAAGAGTAAGCCTTGATCGAAAGCTTTTAACTAATCAAATAAGATTTTAACTTTCACCGCAAATTGAATCAGTCAAATGACGATCAAAATTAGCGTGAAATATCAAGTGAAAAATTTGATTATAAATTTGAATTCAAAAGTAAAACTAAATCTACTTTCAGTATTATAAGCAATAATTAAAATGATTAAACAGTAAAACGTATTTCAATTTCTTTTTATGAATTATACATCAAAATCGCAATTCTATCAATTTTCGCTTTTCTGTCAATTTCCTCATACACTCGGCATAAATCAAATTGACTTTCATAACCCATCACTTTTCGTAGCGTGACAATTTTCTACAAAAATGGATTTTTATGAACGCACTGCAGGAGTATACCTTACACCTGCTCATTCTTTTGACAGCTTCCATTTGCCGTTAATGAAAAACGTTTTTTAATGGTTGTCACTTCAATATGATTAAGAAAAAAAAATTCCACTTATTCGAGTTCATTAAATGTCATTTCCAGTACCAATTTCTTTAAGCGTTCAGTTCACACGATGAACATCTTAATTTACACACTGTTCATTAAGCTTAAGTAATAGTTAGGGAACTATTAACTCTTTTCACATTTAAGTGCTATTCACGCGTTTGTGTTTAGTGAATATTTTTGAATTGCAATTTCTACGCTAACAAAATAAATTGGCAAAAAAATTATTAAATTATAGAAATTCTTTATTTACTGATGAGATTCATTTTTCTTCATTCTTATGAAGTTTAAATACATAAGAACCTTAACTATGATGAAAAATAAAATTTGAGAAATTAAGCAGCGAAATTATTACCAGAGAATAAGCGAAAATTCTGTAAATGCGATAAAAGCATTGAAACTTGTTAATGGCTTGTCTTGACTAATATCACTTAACGCGTGAAAAGATTTTAATGACAAATTTAGCGATTTTTTTTGGTCGATTGCGGCGTTTTAGCTTCACAAAAGTTGAATCGATTGAAGCACTAATGTACCTCAGGACACGGTGGCGCTTGTCGATAACAAAAAATTTTCTTTATTCACTTTTTGTCTGGAAAATATTTTCACTCTTTTAATATTTTTTTACAAGAAAACGAATAAAAAAAAGGAAAAATGTTTCCTCTTTCAGTTCAAATTCAGAATGAGAGATTTCATATATTAGAGAAAATCTAAAGCATTTGAAAATGTGAATTCAACAAAAGACGATAGATGATAAAAATTAATTCATTTTACCTGAATTTTACACTTAAGAGCAAAGAGAAAACTTTCTGCTTTAATTCATCTCTTGACAATATTAAAAAACTTTTCAAATTTTGAATATTAAGCGAATGAGTTGAATCAAATGAGAAGAAATATGAAAAAACTGATTTTTACATGTAATTGAACTTATTTCATAACGTATGTACTAAGAAAATAAGAAAGATAAAAATATACTCAAGATAAATTGAAAAAATAGTAATTTAATCGAATTAACTATTAATGAAAATTGAAAATAAAAGCGAAACAAGTGCAGCAAAAACGCACGTTCATATTTTACGCTTGAGATGTTCACTTGAGATATTCATTTGATTCATGTTATTGTTCCAACGAAACAATTGCGTTTTTTTACTTATTTTTAGAATAAACATTTAGGCTTATGAGAGGAAAGAAATTTTTTCGCCTTTATTGTTAGTTAAATAATCGAGAAGAAAGCGAAATTGAAAAGGAAAAAAGTTTTTCTTTTGAGTTTCGCTTGTATCACATTCGTTGAATTGTATCATTTGCTATTCATCGTTTTTTTTCAAAAGAGTTTACGATCTGCCTTTTTTAGCGTGAAACATTTAGTATGCTTCATCCAATTTGAATAAGTGTTTTTGAAAATTCTCTAAATAAATTTATTCTGAGGAACATGTATAAGCACTTCACCTCTAAGATAGCGTCGATTGAATTTGCGAAACGATTTACAAACGCGAAAATACTCATTACGACGATACAAAAGTGCGGGTTTGTTGACAGCTTTTACAACGCTACCAGTAAATTATGCAGTGAGTCTTGAAATTATAGGCAATTCGGATTATTAGTTTGTAATATGAGCGAAGAGTTTTCACTATAAAAAATTTCTTTTTATTATTGAATATCCGCGGTCGAGCAATTTATAAAAATTTCTTGAAATGTACGCACTCAACTTCCAAAAGGAATTTTGAAAACGCATAAATTATTTTGAAATGAAATTTTTTAAGACAGAATTATGCGCGAGAAAAAACTTTGCTTTTCATGTATAAAAATGATTAAAAATTTTTGAAGCAACTTATCGAGTTTAATGATTACTTAGTCAATTCGAATATGAATAAGAAAACTCTAAATGAAGCATCAAACTCAGATTAACGCGATGTGGCGATAAAAACAAAACTTCAAATTTTATTTTAAAAACTTTTAAAGCTTAAATCGATGAATACAAGCGACTTGAAAATTATATTCAAATTGTGACAGAAAACAACTTTGTTTCACTTCTTACTTGATTGTTTGACATCCAACCATTAGATGAGGAATAGCTACTCGCTGTCCATTGAGTGAGCAGCAGGCCAAAGAGCAATGCGGATGCAAGCATCCTAAACATTCTTCCTGCAATAAGTTGAAAAAATTTGTAATTAATGAAATAGGAAATTAATTTTTTGTTAATTAGTGACGAGTAAGAGCTAAAATCATTTACAGTGATATGAGATTAGTTAAAGATATTTGAAATGATAAAAGTGAAAACTCAATACAGGCAAAGATTGTGTAGCAAGTTTTATACTAAATCGCACTCTGCACAGAACCATTCTTTTGAACTCAAAATCGACTTCGGTCGATACTCTGGCTGAGCGCAGACTCATCATTCTAGTCTTGCTTACTTTTCGACCTTTTTCAGTCCACACATCGTTTGCACTGTTCAAAGATGAATGCTGTGTTTTTATCTACTCATTCTTAATCTTCTTTTGACCAGAAATAAAACGCTTTCAAAAAGCGATGAATTTATGTTTCAATTTTGCTCTGTCAAGCGTTCGAAAGTGTGTTTATCCTTTTTTAATTCTTATTTTTTTACTTTCAATAAATTTTCAGCAAGAAAATCACTCTCCTGGCACGAAGTTCGCACGTTATGCACAATCAAATTTCGAAAAGTTCTTACATCTAATGTCGGTAGAATATTAAGGCTTAAATCATTAAAATTTTTGAATTTTAGTTTTTTCTCTCATTATTATTGCAAAAATCAAAATTTGTAACAATTATCAAAGAAAAAGCGCAAATAGAGCTATGAATTCAAAATTATTTAAAACATATTTGAATAGAAATATTCAAGCGCTTGTTAGCTTTTAAAGGTATCATTAAAAGTAAAATATTTTATTTTTGAACTTGCTTCAATTAAAAATTCATGTAGTTTTATTCAATAATCATAAATAAATCTCTCAAAGTACGTAGAGCGAAATAAAGGATTCCGTTCAACAGAGTAATCATGAATTTTAAATAGGAAAAATTCAAATTTTAAAGTCTAAATTTTTTGTTTTAGCTCATGTTCATTTCTACTGCTGTGTTTGCTCATAAGTGAAATAATTATCCTTAATTATTTGTTTTATTATAATATTAATTTATCGTAAAATTAAATAAAAATGTTTTTCGCCCTCTCTCTAGGTATTTAATTAGTTTTTCTCAATATTTGATTTTACATTAATTAAAATTCTTGATCAAAGTTGTTTACTTCAATTGACAATCAAAACAAGGCGTAAATAGTTTGTGAAACACACGTCACAATTATTTTCTAACTTTGTTTGTTTTACGGTGTCCTACCGTTAAACGAGGAGCATATTACTCAATGACACAATAAAATTGTCTTTTCGAGTCAAAGTAGAATAGTGAAGCTTCAATTTCAAAATAATTTGCTAGCTTATCGATGAAACTACAGTGAAAAAAATCTTTGAATAGAAGAACAAAGTAATTTAATGCGAACGAAGCTGAAGACTGTTCTTTGAACAAAGTAAAGTTTCTCATTTTAAGCGAAATGTTTCGCGTCGAAAGAAACTTTTTTTCTTATTAAATTTGTATTTGAGTTTCGGAAATGAGACAAATGAATATGAAAATAAATTTTAAATCCCAAAATCTTGAATAAAATGAGCATAGAAACAAGTACAATCAATGGCTGAATGCACTGTTCACCCAAACTTGAACTTTAATAAATGAAATTAATTCATAGATTAAATGTGTTTGATTCATTCTTAATTATTTTTCTTCTATCCTTTTCATATTTTAAAATTTGATTTACTTTTAAAATTTAAACTTTCTATTCAATAAAGTTTTTTTCACGTTTTATCCATAAGAATGTTAGTGCTATCACCGATTCGGTGCGTGTTCATATTTGAAAATCTTTGCACTGCAAATTTCTTCTTCATTGTTCACTCAAAAAGTGAATAGTTTAAATTTTAAAGATTTGAAATTCAAAAGAGTCATAAGAATTATAAATAGTTATGTGTTTTTACTAGTTATAAAATTATTTTTATCCAAAAATAAAAATGCGATTTGAAAAAATCATAAATTTAAGATCATCACAATTTTGCATGGAAAGCAATTTTGTGTTTTACAAGATTCGGTTGGATGTGTTCAAGATAAGCCCAACTCAACAATCTCACTGCAATGTAAAACGTGTTTTCAAATTTTTTTTAACAATGGCTATTCATCTGAATGAGCCATTCACTGCAGTGCAGTATGAGAAACAAATAGGCTACTCAAATACTGACTCTATAGTCGAGAACAGTTGTTTCGATAATGCGATAGGTCACATTTTGTCGCAAAAATTGCGAACAAACTTTAAGTTTTGAATTGGCGTTGATATAATCGTTAAATGTTTGTTCGTTATTTGTGCCAGTGTTATAATAATCTTTAACCCGTGCAGCTAAATGTTGATTCGCACAATTTTCAAAATGTATTACGCAAATTAGTGTCACTGCCATTTTCGCGAATATTTATTCAATTCATTGTAATTTTAAATGAATTTCTAATTTGATTTTAATTCGTAATAAAAGATAAAATTATAATCAGTTTTAAAATGATAATGCCATTGAGTCTAGAGCAAAATTTAAATCTCAAGAAGATAAAAGAAGTTTAAGAAAAACAAGTTGTAAAAATGTCATTTAATTTTCTTGATCAAGTATGCTAGATAATTGATAAGAATAAAAAAGAAACAAAATTTAATTTAAGCGAAATAAATATCATTCACACGTTTGACATCTAATTTTATAATAAATAACGTCACTTTTATAAAATAAGCTTAGTAAGCTGAAAACTTTTCTTAAGCTATCAAAACTCTTTTGAAATTAAGTTTTTTATAATCTTGAAAATCAATCGATCTTCTTTGAGATCAACAAAATCTGAGTGAATGCATCAAATTTTTTTTCTATTAATTGACAATAGAGATGATATGAATTTTTTCAACTTTTTTCAAAATAATCTATTTGAATTCAATAGTCTAATCGTTAAAGCGAAAAAAATTGTTTCGTAGAAAAAAAAATTTTGTCATTCGGAGAAGACAATTTATGCAACAGCACGAAGTAAACGATGTTCACAATGTTAACACGTGAAGTGATTACTGTAAAATGTGCAATGCAAAAAACGTTTTACAGTAAGCCAATCGGTTGTCCTGAACAGCGTATATAAAAAGGATGCGTTTTTCTACGATTTTACATAAATTTTAAGCTTG
>NCKU01002475.1:0-18994 GCA_003675995.1 Dinothrombium tinctorium
GTGATAGTAGAGTGCGACTCAACCCTTCTCAAGCTGAAACTTCGCAATGAGTACTGGCTGATATGCGACCCAGACTTCGGCTTTGGAAATGTTTTCGACATTATTGTTATGACGCCGGAAACTTATTTAAAGGTGAAAAGTTTTAAAATTATCAATTCTAATTTTCAACATTTGATTTCAGATAAATTTAGAGTTGGTTAATTACTTTTTGCTTTTTTTCTCACTGCAAAATTAAATCGCTAAATTGTTCACTAAATAAATCTCTAGAGGATTTATATAATGATTTAAAATTTTTGTTTTGTTCCACGTTCTACTACAATTGTGTATCAATATTTGAAAAATAATCAATAAAAATAAATAAACAAAGTTTCGATTTACTTTAAAAAAACATTGAGATTCGTTTATCGATTAGTACTTCACGCATTGTTATTTCTCAGCCAAGTCGCAAAGTCAAAAAAATTATCAAAAACAACGAAATAATTTCATTTCTCCAATCCATAAAATAACGAAACGAAACTAATACTTGCTTTGAAGATTCTCTTCTAAATATTTATGATAAGAAAAATGATTATCTAATCAAATGCATTATGTTGTTGAAATCAAAGCAAAAAATTTCGCAATTTTTTTAAATCTAAAAATGTTTGAACAAGCGAAAAAAAGCGATTACAAACTCTTTTTTGATAAGTTCAATTTCCCTTTGCAATTTTAGAAATAACTTTCTACAATTGTGTGATTCAAGTCTTTTATAATAATAAAAAATCTTAGATATAAACTTTTAAAAAAATCACAACGGCGACTAATGTTGTGCACCCAAAAACAAATTTCGGTGGACTACCAATAGTTTTCGGCGCAAAAAAACTTTTATGAAAATTTTTTAACCTAAAAATTTTAAATAATTAAAAATTTTATTATTTATTTGTTTAATTTTAAATTTGGTAAGACACTTATTAAAAAATTAAACAAAAAAATTAAAATTTTGCGAATCTTAATCGAAAATGCAAGATTAAACGGTGTGGAGAAAAAAACGCTTAAATATTCAATTTTCTGAAAATAACACCCTAAAACACGATTTTTATATTCATAAACAGCTATGTTTGCTTTTGTTTGCAATCGCTTTCTAAATTTTTTAAGTTTTATGTTGTAACAGCTCTAAAAAATGTTGATCAATTCTTAATTAATTTCTTTTCGCTATTTCATTTTCTATTGAAAAGTTTTTATTTTATTTAAATCTATGATATTTGTTTTATCAAAAGAAATTCATTTTTTATTTTGCAATCACACAGATTTGTGAAATAAATTTTCAAAAGTGATCACAATCAAAGCGCACAACCCTGTAAACCTTCCTTGACATAACCTAACTTTACCTATCCTATCGTAACCTAACCTAGCCTCATTTAAAAGAAACCAAATCTGATCTAACTTAACTTAACCTAAATAACTAATCAATCGTTTATTGACTTAACCTAACCAAAAAATTAATAAAATCTTAAACTCCAATCATTTAAAAATTACCTTTAAATTTAATAGAAATTTTTATTTTAATCATAAACAAGCACCTCTTGTTGCTCGATCGGAACTGGATCGCTTCTTGATTTCAAAAACTTCAATTTTTTGTTGATTTGTTTTAGATTATTGTTATTTTACACTTTCATATTTCACTTAACTTTCATTTATAAAAACTCGAGTGTTTTCAAACAAATATTCGAGTATAACTTTAAACTAAAGCGAAACTCGAAAAGGTTTCATAATCTCCTTTCAACAACAATCAGTTGCTCAAGTTTCAAATGTGGAAAATTACAAATTACACAGCTAACGTAAGCAAAAAAACAAAAACAAATGCGGTTAAAATCAGTGTTTGTGAATACAAGCTTGAACTAAAATTAAATTTTTTAAGAAAGTACAAAAGAATTTCACAAAATTCAAAATCAATCGTAATCATAAGACTACGAATATGTTATCAATGAAATTAAATTTGGAACGACAGAACGATGCGCCAGCGTTTTATGCGATAAGATACAATTGTTTAAGATTAAGCTTATCATAGTGCGAAGTCACTTATTTTTGAAAAGTAATGTCAAAATTTAAAAAAATTGATAAAATGAGCTCAAAAAAAAAACAATTTTTGATGAATTTGGAAACGAAACGAAGAAATTAATCACAAACAAGAGTTTCGAACACAGCTGTCACTGAAAGTTATCGACTGTCATTCGTGTGAAAGAGTAAACAAAAGCGTTCAAAATAAGAGGCGACAGATAGCAGTGCGCTCCATTCTCAGTACTCAATGACAACAAATTTTTTTTCTATTTTCAAAGTTTACTTTTAATTTAAATAAAAAGTTAAATAAAAAAATTCGAATTTATTTCGGAAATCAATGTGAGAATTGAGTGTGAATAAACGAGCAGCGGAAAACGAACATTCAGCATTCGGATATTTGCTCGTTGCGAAGCAATTGGCGGCGAAAACGCAGAGTGACGCACAGCCAATGTGACGAACAACGAGAGATTAGATGAAACGAAATGTTTGGCCAAGTATTTGATTATTTGCTCGAACACTGACTAAATCACATCTCATCTCGCATTCGATTCTCGAGAAGAATAGCGTTCATTGAATACTACTTCGCGAGAAAAGTGTGAGAATCGAAATGAGGCTCGTTTCGATCGAATTCGGTTTTGTGCTTTCGCTTCTCGCCAATTACTGCTTTCTATACGCTGAATGCGGTCATTGCGTTTTCCGAGGCAAATGTGGTACATTTCATTCTTCGTTGATCGGTAATTTACCTGTACCTTGTGTGTACGACGGCGAACCAAAACAAATTAAAAATGAAAGTTTGATCGAACAATTTTCTGCTCTATGTCCCCAATTGAATTTAGGTTTGTCGCAATTTATCTTAAATACATTTTTACCTACTTATTTCTTAACTTCTTTTTCAGAAAACGATCCATTTGTTTGCTGTAACGAGGATCAAATGATAAGCACTATGAAACAATTGCGAATGCCGAAAATGATTTTAAATCGATGCCCATCCTGCTTTTTAAACTTTGCTAATCTTTTTTGCCAGATGACTTGTTCTAAACATCAGAGTGAATTTATCAAAGTGACCAAATCTTCTAATTCTACAGAAGTTCCCGGCAAGCAGATGGTAGAAGAAATTACTTACGCCATCACTGAGTATTATGCACAAGGCATGTTTAACTCTTGTACAAACGTATCGATGCCGAGTGGTAATCAAAGAGCAATAAAACTACTTTGTCTTCAATATGGTGATGCCTGTACTCCTGATTTGTGGCTTAAGTCACTCGGCACTAAAGATCCATCACCTATTCAGATTGATTTTCAAATAGCTTATAATAATAGTGAAAATTTAACGCTCGAACCGATGAATTCAACAATTATACCTTGCAACATGGCACCAGGTCACGGGAACAATAACTCTTGCTCTTGTATGGACTGTTTTGCTTCGTGTCCAACAAAACCACCGACCAAATATTCAAAGCCGTTTCTTATTTGGGGCGTTGACGGAATGATTATTGTGATGAGTTCTGTTTATGTTCTTTTGTTAATTTTAATCACAACTGGTTTTATCGTATATTATTCAAGACATCGCAGTGACGGTAAGTGCCCTGTACTTGACGAGAGTTTAAAATTGAAGTGCTGCTTCATAGATAATTTCCTCTTAACTTTTTTATCTTTCTTTTATTCATTAATTATTTATTTCTATTCATTTTTCGTAATTAACAGAAAGTGATTTGAGTTCACTACAAACAAAACGACTTAATTTGCTCCCAAATGGCAGTGAATTTTCAACGGCTTTTAAAACCACTCGAAAACCTCGGATAAATGAACATTCTAAACAGATCAGTTCAGTATCGAGCAAATTTTGAAATTTGCTTTGTGTAAAACCATGTTAGCTTTTCACGCCTTTCAAAAGCTTTTGATTGTTCATATGTTTGCCCATGTTTGCCTATTGCAAGTTATCGACCATTTCAAAAAATTTTCATTCTGTGTTTAGCGCCAAAACAGTGAATTAAATTAAAATTTTAAATTATATGGATCAATTTTGTTTCAGAAGAAGAAGCGCCACTCGCTGGTTACATATACGATGAATCGATTGTTGATGCACCGACTTCTGAAATATTCATCAAAAATTCAATAGGCGAATCGATAGAAACTTTACTTCAAAAAGCATTCACTAATTGGGGTCGATTGATCGCAAAATATCCAACAAATACAATTGTAATTGGAGTTTCATTTGTGATAGTGCTTTCAACTGGTCTCAATCATTTTAATGTCGAAACAAATCCTGTTGAATTATGGAGTGCTCCAAATAGTGAAGCAAGAATAGAGAAGAAAATATTCGACACTAACTTCAATCCATTTTATCGAATCCAACAAGTAATTATAAAACGAAAAGGAATTCAAGATAACATTGTTCACAATAATCACACATTTTCATCGATTTTTGACTTAGATTTATTTTTGAAAGCACTACAATTACAAAATAACTTAACAAAATTAACTGCACTTGATATGAATGATGAATTAGTTACTTTGGATAAAATTTGTTTTTCGCCCATGAATAATGGCAAGTGTGCGATTCAAAGTCCATTCACGTGGTTTCAAAATAAAGAAGAAAATTTACTAAAAGTTGCTGGTGATTATAATTATCTGGATCATATGCGTGCTTGTTGGAATTCCTCATTTTTAGTAAATGACACCAATATTGGCCTCTCATGTCTTGGCGATTATGGTGGCCCTGCATTGCCAAATGTTGCTCTCGGTGGTTTTGACCTAGAAAAGAAAGATTATGCTAATGCAAAAGCTATCGTAATTACCATAATTGTAAATAATCATAACAAAACAGATAAAATCAAAAGAGCAATGGCCTGGGAGAAAGTTTTTCTCGAAACAATGGCTGAAGCTGTTAAACATTTTAATGAAAGCGTCGACATCGCTTACTATTCGGAGGTATGTAAACATCTGTAAAAAATTTTTGTTAAATTCTTTAGCAAATTTCAGAGATCAGTCGAGGATGAATTAGCGAGACAAAGCAAATCTGATGTTTTAACAATCGCCGTCAGCTACCTCGTGATGTTCGGCTACGTATCTCTTTCTTTGGGACAATTCATTTCAGCCGATAGATTATTAGTCGACTCCAAAATTGGCCTTGGGTTATCAGGTGTTTTGATTGTTCTTGGCTCAGTATTTGCTTCTATCGGTTTCTTAAGCTATTGTGGAATACATAGCACTTTAATCATAGTCGAAGTGATACCCTTCCTTATTCTTGCTATTGGAGTTGACAACATTTTCATCTTAGTCCAAACATATCAAAGAGAAATATTTCAAGAGGATGAGTCTGTTGAAGAAAGAATTGCAAAAGTTGTAGGCAAAGTGGGACCTACTTTGTTGATATCTGTAGTGGCCGAATCTACCTGCTTTTTCCTTGGTGCCTTATCAAAAATGCCAGCTGTTCATGTTTTTGCCTTAAATGCTGGTTGTGCTCTTGTATTCGACTTTTTGCTACAAATTACTGTGTTTATTGCTTTGATGACATTGGACGCGAAGAGACAACAAAGAGCACGCTTAGACTTGTTTTGTTGTCTCAAACAAAAATCTATGGATGATGTCGAACCGGAATCAAGTCATAGCCTATTGTACAAATTCTTTGAGGCATATTACGCTCCTTTTTTGATGAAAGACATTGTGCGGCAAATCATTTTGCTCATTTTCACGGGATGGTTATGTTTTTCTATTGCCGTCATTCCGCGAATAGAAATTGGTCTCGATCAAGATCTTTCGATGCCTAAAGGCTCTTATGTTTTGAAATACTTTGAATATCAAAAGAGTGAATTGTGCGTCGGGCCACCAGTTTATTTTGTCATAGATAAAATCTACAATTATTCAAGTATCAATAATCAACGATTAATTGAAGGCCGTCAAGGAGCTATTCCTTACTCACTTGCGAATCAAATCGCAATGGCCGCATCTGATCCAAAACATAGTTTCATCGTGGGAGACGCAAACAATTGGCTTGATGATTACATTGATTGGGGTACAAGTGAAAATGATGTTTGTTGTCAAATTAATACCATAACCCAAGAATTTTGCCCTTCGACCATGAATCCTGAAGAGCGTGCTGCCAATTGTACCGGTTGCGGAATGAATGAAGATAACTCTCTTGATCCAACCTTATTTTATGAATACCTTAGATTTTTTCTTACCGACGTTCCAACTACTATTTGCTCGAAAGGTGGTTATGCTGCATATCATTCAGCAGTTCACTTGGGAAAGAATTCCTCGGTGCTATCAAGCTACTTCAGCACATATCACATTCCTCTTAGAAATTCATTTGATTTTACATCTGCTCTCCGAAATGCTCGAGAAATATCTTCGAGTATTCAATATACATTAAATAACTTTCTTGTGGAAGAAAAAGAACCAGAAGTGAAAGTATTTCCGTACAGTGTGTTTTATGTTTTCTATGAGCAGTATCTAACAATTTGGACGGATGCACTAATTAATTTATCTATTTCGCTGGCCGATATATTTATTGTCGCCTTCATATTATTCGGACTCAATTTGAATGCGTCATTAATTATTTTATGTACAATCGGTTGTATTACAATCAATTTGATGGGCGCAATGTATATATGGAACATTTCTCTAAATGCTATATCAGTGGTTAATTTAGTTATGGCTGTCGGAATATCTGTTGAATTTTGCTCACACATAACTCATCAATACCTAATTAGCACTAAATTAACTCGAAAGAAACGTGCTGAGGAAGCGGTGGCCACAATGGGTTCTTCTGTGTTTTCAGGAATAATATTGACAAAAATTTTAGGAATCGTTGTTCTCGCTTTTGCCACATCGAAAATCTTTAAAGTTTTTTACTTTCGCATGTATTTATGCATTGTTATATTCGGAGCGCTGCATGGTCTTGTCTTTTTGCCCGTCGTACTAAGTGCCATAGGCGGTAAAGGCAACATTCGATACATCAGAAAGAGTGATTATGGAGGGTCCGCAATTAATAATTAAAAGTTAATATATTTAAGTTGTTTCGTTTATCTTTTCTCCTTTTTTAATCAATTTAGAATGTTTACTATCTCTTCATTTCTCTAATAAGGTTATTCGTTGATTTCGAAACTTGTTTTAATTCATCGAATTGTAAATCATATTTGAGAAAAATAAATTAAACGAATATCAACGTATTATTTTAGACAAAATAAAATTTAAATTCTGCGCATAAACATTTTTCTAGCGGCTAATAATACAACAAAGAGTAGAAAATAAATTTAAAAAGGTTTAAGATTAAGATAAAGACATTAAATTATTATCAAAAGTAAACCGAATCCGCGAATAGTTGCACAAATTATAAAATTTTTGTGAAACTTTAAATTTTGTTACTGAAAACTTGCGCTTTCACTCTCCTCTTCACTGTTTTAAAACTTTATTCAAAATTTTATTTTAAAAAAAACTATGCCATACTTCAATGTTAAAAATTGAACCGAAAATTATAAATTCAAATTGTGTAGGCAGAGTTAATGCAATTTAGCCTTACAGTCATTTAACCTTTTTTAACATAAAAAATTGTTGCAGTACAAGGAGAAAAACCATCAAAAAGAATAATTTTACAGTTTTTTTTATAAAATTTTTTTATTCAAATGAATTTTTTAAGGCTCATCGATGATTTAAAGCCACGACTTTCATCCGACGATTTACTGCCAAAGTTCGATTACCGACAAGAGATGTTAATGCAAGAATTGTTTGATAGAAGTAAGAGTCCAACGCAAAGCGATTTCGACATTTTAACGATGGAAGCTGGAATCAGCATTCGCGATGCAAAGGTTTTGTGTGTTTTTCGTATTCAAATTAAGTATTTTATCTTATTTTCAAGCTTAAGCAAATATAAATTATTTGCCTATTTCGCAAAACAAAAGTTTTGAGATGATAAATATGAAACGATCATTTTTAACAATT
This sequence comes from Dinothrombium tinctorium, assembly GCA_003675995.1. Taxonomy (NCBI): domain Eukaryota; kingdom Metazoa; phylum Arthropoda; class Arachnida; order Trombidiformes; family Trombidiidae; genus Dinothrombium; species Dinothrombium tinctorium. The sequence goes on from NCKU01002475.1 coordinate 7,978, forward strand.
CGTTACGTCGTCAACTTACGCATTTCGAGATCAGCGCAGTAATGTATTAATAATTTAAAAAACTGCGTTGCATATAACTTAATCATGTAACTATAATTTTGAACTTTGCTTGAGCAATTTGAAATAATATTGTATTTAAAGAGTTAAAGAGCTACAAAGAGCAGTTTATAAGACTTGCATTCATCTTTCGTTTTGTTATGACGCATGAGATTGATTTCATCTCATTTGTACATTTAAATAGAATTCAAATTGACCAAAGCCGTCTGCCTATATTATTAATTTTATATTTGTTTCGCTCAGATGTGGTTCGAAGATAGATTGGCCAAGTGGCGTGCAAGTCAGGGATTACCTTCTTCGATGCGTAAAATTACAGAAATCGAAAATGAATAAATGAATAAATAAATGATTTAATATTGTATGGTGAATAAATGAATGAATCAATGAATTTATTATTTACGGCAATGCTACTCATAGTTTAAATAAGGATAATCAACGACTAAAAATTAGAAGATATAAGCGCTTTGATTTTTTTTAACGAAATTCTGCTCTTTAATCGCTGTTTTCCTCTGCTTGTTGTACATTTTAGTAAATTTATTTGATAAACCAAAATAAAGGTCGAACTGGAGTTTGCGGGACTCTTTCAGAATTGTCGAAAAGTACCTCACAAGAGGTAATTTGACCCGTAGAGCTCATTTTTTAAGATTTTAAGTGTTGGAAACCAACCATTCTCGAGATATAGGCAAATGTTCTAAAAATTCAAAAATACATTTTTTGCCTAACTTTATTTAAATATTCTTTTAAAGGTTCAAAGGTACTTAGATAAAGGTAATTAGATCCCTGAGATCCATTTTTTAAGGATTCAAGTGTCAGAAATGAACCATTCTTAAGATATAGTGCGAAATCGTAAAAACTTAAAATTGAGAAACTTTTGTAATAAGCTTAATGTATAATTTAGTTTGAAAGCTAATAATTTGTTTCAAATGCAAAAATTGCACCTATAGTGGGGTTAATTCTTAATGTACACATGAAGTTCTACCTAAATACTAAACTTCACTGAATGGGATCGGACAAAAAGTAGTTTACTTGTGAGCCGTACTGAAGAGCCTTATAGAGCAAAACCAGGTTAGACACTCCTTTTCCACTTTAGGACTCTACTTTTTCAACCTTTTCGACATTAAGATATAAAGTTTCTGTTTCTTTACGTTTCCTTAAAAAGGGTCGTAAGACTTCAGTTTTCTGAACATCAATCCCTAATTTTAATCGGTCAATTTCTTTAGCGAGATGATCAATATGAGCACTTTCAATTGAATCACTAATTATAGTCAAATCATCTGCATATTTGACTTGATCATATAAAATTGTTTCCATTTTGCATATAAAAATTGTTTAATATTCAAAAGCTTTCATTTCATTTAATATCTTAAAATTTGTTTAATTTCAATTTAATTCAAAGTGTTCTTCTGGTTTTCTAAAACGCAAATTTTACGTCATCGCAAAAATAAATTATTTAAATGCAAAAAATTTAATATCGCCATGAAATACGCTTGATGTTGCATTTTACTTTTTTTTGTCAAGACATTGAACATAGACAAAATTATCGAAGCTCACGTTTCTAGCGAAGAATTTTGATGAAATTGAGTTTTTAAAAAAGATCAGCGAAACTCACTCACGATCTCAATGCTTTTATAAATAAGCATCAGAATTTAAATTCACTTATTTGTAAATAGATCATTTCGCTCGTAGCTATTCGAAATAATCAAGATTTTCAAATAATCAAGAGTTTTTAAAAATGAATTTTCTCTCTTTATGGTTTACCTTAATTTGTTTTGCTTATCTAATAAATTTAATTTCTTGCAATGCAAAGCGTTTTAAAGAGACGGACACTTGCAGTGAGTATACGGAAAAGAAAAACATCGATCGAGGCAATATTATATGAAACTAAATTTGAATTTCATCTCTTACTTTTCATTTCGTGATTAATTTTTATTTTTATTTAATCTTAAAATTGTTGATCGTGTTTGAAGAGAGAAAAAAATTATGGAAAATTTTTATTGAAAAAATATTTCACAGTTTATCTAATCTATTGAATTTACTTAATACAATTTTTAAAATGAAACAACAACTTTCATCATTATTAAGATAAAGAAGCTTTTTTAAAATAGTCTTAAAAATTTACTTTAAATTTTTAACAATTTAATTTTTTTTAGATAAGAAATTAGATTTTGAATTTTTGAAATATAAAAGAACAAACTTTAAATGAATTCGCTATGAAAGTCAGTTTCAAATAAAGTAAAAGATAATATTGGCTCAACCTGTGTAAAAGATGACTAATTTACGTTGATAGCTTGCGGGATTGAAAACTTGGAAACGTTGAAAATTATTGGAGGTAAAGAGCTCACTCCGCCGCATAAATATCCTTGGTTAGTTTCGCTCTCATTCAGAGAGAATAATACGCATTTTTGCGGTGGATCCATCATCAACGATTGGTATGTGCTTACTGCTGCACACTGCTTTCCTGGTTTTACTGTCAACGACTTTCAAGTATCGTTTGGTGCTCACAATATAACAAATTTCTCGCCACGATGGGATGCTGAGCGAATCATAATTCACGAAAAATTTTTATCGACAGATGAAGCGATATTCTATGATATAGCGTTGATCAAAATGAAGAATAGAATTCAATACAATTATCACATTGGACCAATATGTTTGCCTGATGAAGACATGACAAACTTCACAAACTTAATCGCAGCCGGATGGGGTTTGACAAAGCCTGATGGTAATACAAGTGATGTGGCCAGAGAAGTTTCTTTAGCTATTGTGACAAATGAAGAATGTTTCAATTTTCATGGTGACATCATCACACCAAATCATATTTGCGCTGGAGGAGAATATGGAAAAGATTCTTGTGCAGGAGATTCCGGCGGGCCACTTAGTTCGAAAATTAATGATACATTTTATCAGGCCGGTATTGTTTCCTATGGGTTTGGCTGTGCTCGTCCAGGGTACTATGCAATCTATACAAGAACATCGAGATATCTTGAATGGATTTACAATAATACACAAGATGCAACTTATTGCAGTAGAGAAAGTAACCTACCACCACTAATAACGACAACAGCCACTTCGACATCAATAACAAGAACGACCGCAGTTAGTCCAACAACAACTAGTGGTTCAGCAACAACTAGGACTCCAATAAAACCATTTCCTCCTCCTTTTGGTTTCAATCAGTATGACTGTGGAATTGAAGGAAGTGATGCATTACAATTCCCTTGGGTTGCTGCAATTTATTATAAAAACCAATATTTTAGTAACGGAGTTTTAATCTCAAGAAACTTGCTTCTTACAACTGCTTCTAGCCTTAAACTACTGTAAGTAATGCGATTGAAGTTAAACGCAAAATTTAGTTGGTTTTTTTAACTTCTAGCAAACATTTGAACGAATTAGAACTCGACAATTTTCAAATCATTTTTGGTGTAAACAACTTGAATGATAGTCGATCACCAAAAATTATTTATAAAGTAAAATCAATTGATTTTCATCCAAATTTTGGTGAGCAAAATGTTTACGATTATTCGTTCGCTTTATTGAAACTGGAAGGTAATGATGAGGAGCAGAAAATTAGACCGATTTGCTTGCCTGAAATATCGACTGGATTCTATGACAATATGAAACTTACGAACATCGGCTGGGATATGAAAAGTTCAGGTAAATAAAGATTTCTTAACATTTAACAAATTATGATTAAATTTCAACTATTAACAATCTTCGATGAATAATTTTACGCTTAAAATCGCAGTTTTAAAATATGGAAACACTTTTGTGGTGAATCGTGTTCGATGCACAAAATATCACAACTGGGTGACGAATTCGATGATTTGTGCAAAAGGAAGCGGCTCCGGCGACGAATATTTGGTAAAATCGACCGCAAAAATTTGAATAATTGCTGACACGCGCTTTTTTTCTAAAGGGAAGCAACGGTTCGTCGTCGATGCACAATTTTTATCGTCGCTGGTATTTGGTCGGATTGGTGACGGCTATCGAACGAAATAGCGATGTTCCGGTGGTTTACTCCGATGCGAGACTAGCGCTCGGCTGGATTCACGAGCAAACGAGAAGAACATCGTTCTACAATAAAGAACGAGGCTACTTCACTAATTTTCCGAATTATTATCACAAGCATTTAAATTGAACGAAAAAGTTCGATCGCAACTTACTTAATCTCAAAAAAAACATGTTGAAAATGCGACGCATCACTACTTCGATGAAAAGTTTTTCAAACGAAAACGCATTGTTAGTGTCTACTTATTATTAGCGTCCACTTAATTGTTGGTGTTTTTAAAATGAAATTAATTTTAAATAAAATTAATTTTCGTTTCGCAAAAAGTTTTTTTTTCTATTTTGAAAAAAAAAGAAAATTTTGAAGAGAAAGCGTCGCCATCTTCGAAGCGAGTAATTGATGGGAGCGAGTAAATGAACGAAGCGTGAAAGTGACGCAAAAATATGTTTCGAACGAACGCGAATCGATTCAATTTAATTCAGTTTATAAGTAATCGTAAATTAGCTCTTCTATCGTTTTTAATCGCACTCAATTGCGTACGCTTGATTCACGCTTCGGTCGGCGACAATTTACCCTTTTTTCAAAAATGTGTGAAGCAATGCACGAATCGCAATTGTTCATCGGACGCGTTGATCGAATACGAACGAAAGCAACCGTTTCTTTCGTTTCTTTTCGGCTGGGATTGTTTCGAAGAATGTCGTGAAACTTGTCAATGGCGAACAGTCGATTACTTGATTAAAGTGCAACATTTTACACGCGAACAATTGCCGCAATTTTACGGCAAAGTTAGTCGGCTGCATTCGTTATTGTTTTCAGCAATTCAATTAAAAACAATTGAATTGATTGAGCGAAAAAGCGAATGCGATTCAATTCATATTTATGTTACTCTGAACAAACCATTAAATTCATCGCTTTTTTTCTTTTTTCAGTGGACATTCTATCGAATTTGGGGCATACAAGAACCTGCTTCCGCTTTATTTTCTTTACTCAATCTTATCACAACTTTTCTCGGATGGCAGCTCTATTGTAAAAAATTGCTCGATCATTCTTGGCGAACTAAATCATCGCATGAAATATGCGATTCTTACTTTTTTATTAATTCATTCAACGCGATGGTAGCCTCAAATGCTTGGCTTTGGTCCACCTTCTTCCACATTTACAGTACTCCGATCACAGAGGTATAATTTTTTTTTTTTACATTTTATGATTAATTTTTATTTCTATTCAGAGGTTGGATTATTTTTCTGCTTTTGCAATGGTTATTTGCAATCTTTATGTAGCGGCTATACGCGTGTTCGAATTGTTACTTAAACAAGACTTTCCTCCATTGCCATCTTTTCGTGTGCCGATCGCGCTTCCATTCATATCTTATTTCTCTTATTACGTTTATTCAATGGCATACCGCTTCTTTGATTATTCTTTTAATATGAGATCAAGTCTAATTGCAGGTTTGTTTTCTTTGTTATTTTATTGCTTCATTATAATTACATCATTACTCGTACTGTTTTTATCAGGTTTTACCACTCTTTTCCTATGGTTATATTGGTTCTTCAGACGATTATCGAAGTACAAGAAGATTTCATCTATTCCGACACATATTTACAATGTTCCTATTTTAGTGGGTAGTGTATACTTGTTAATACTATTTGAAATCAAAGATTTTCCACCGATTTGGTACACGTTTGACGCTCATTCCATTTGGCATTTAGGAACAATACCAGTTCCTTTATTTTGGTACAGGTAACTAAGGAAACGGATAAATGAATTTCTTATTCATGTTCATTGCTTTTTTAGATTTCTCGCAGACGAAGCAATATATTTAGATTCAGTAGATGCTTCTAAATCTGAGTCAGAAACTGAATGATCAATGACGTGAATGACAAATAGTGATAAAAATTGTTGTGTTTCTAAGATATTTGTTGTGAAATATTTATTGTATATCAATCTATCATATTCTCTATATCAATCTATCACAATCTTAATGTGACAATTTAAAAAAAAAAGCATTAAAAAGCTTTTTAGAAGATGAAAATTTCGATTGCTTTTTATTTGTCAATCTTGTCGATAGCAAACAAAGCGTGCAAACATAAGTATAGAAGGTTCATTATAATTCAACTTTTCTACGACTCGCAAATTTTTTTGACCATTTTATTTCTAAAATGGCTATTCTTGACTTCACATCAACGTTAAATATTGCCGTGACTGAGGTATTAAAAATGAATTTCTAAAATAAACCATCATTAAGCTAGTTTTTTCTAATATAAGAGCTTGCCGTCGTTCTATAATCTCAATAAATCGAAAAAATCGGTCACAATTGGATACGAGCATTTCTTTTTTCAACTGTTCTCAAGAGTGCATAAATTGAACATTTCATATGTGATTACGAATGAACGTTTTTGTGATCCGTTAGATAAGAGTCATAACGATGTTTGTAATCTTGTTCGCAATGGAGTAAGTCAAATATAAAGTCGTAAATGCAAATCTTTTTTACACTCGATCGATTTTTTTTCTCTCACAGACTGCTGATATTGGAATTGGTGTAAATGCTGGTGTCGAAGCAAACGATCTCGAGTACTCATTTCCGTATCGATACGACGATGTCACTTTGATTACAAGTCCTATTAAAAGCAAGCGAGTTTCTGTTTCGCCTACTTTTACTTTTCAACTGAACGTATGGCTAATTTTTCTCACTGCCTATTTGATTGCTTCATTCTTGATTCAATGTGCGTACCAATTGAAAGAGCACAAATTTTTAAACGCTTCTTGGAACTTGATTTGCACCATTCTCTCGCAATGTAGTTCAATGAGTTTTTTTTTCGTTCATGTCGCTAACTTTTTTTTTATCTTTTAAGCCCAAAACTTAGTCAACTATTATGACTTGAAAATCTTTTTCTACTTTTGGTTACCCGGTGTCCTCGTTCTCTCCGCTTACTATAAAGATTACCTTACGAGTAGCTTCTATATAAATGAACCCGAGATACGTCTAAACGATATTGTCGACGTTATTGATTCGGTGTCTGAACAGAAAATCAATCTCATGCTGATGTTGCCTAAAAATAAATACAAATGTGTGGTCAGTAACAAGCATTCATTCATTTCCGAGTAAACTGTTTTCAAATTAAAAATCTTTTAGTCTACTGATATCGGATGCAAAGAAAGCAAAAAATTGACCAAAGTCGGTATTGAATGCGATATGGAAGAGGTTTGTTTTCAAGCGATGCTTAATAAGCACAGATCAAATATAATAATCGGACCGCAAGAGACAATGGAATCTTTGGTGCTTGCTTTCGGTTTCAAAAATGTGATCAAAGTGCAACCGAAAATGAAAAAGTTTTCGAAATCGCTTGAATTCTTCAAAAGACGTTTTGCGGTCATTTTTCGTCCGAATTCAAAGCTGAGACCATTGATTGATGATCTGTAAATAAAAGTGATCGAAATTTTAAAACTTATTCGCGTTTTTTTTCGCTAGAATTGTCCGCGCTATGCAAAGTGGCCTTTTTGAAGCATGGAAAGCAAAAACGCTCCGTCTTATCGAGAACACAAAACGCGAAGCTCTTCAAAGTAATACCAAAATCGAAAAGGACGCTTATACTCATAACGAGGAGCACGAGGATGATTGGAGTCCAATAACGTTATTGGAGCTATCGAGTACGCTGAAAGTATGCGCTTATTTATACTGCATTTCAATTGCTGTATTCATATTCGAAATTTTTATTCATCAAATATTCGTGAGATGGAAACGAACTAAAAATTCACTCGACGAACACAAGCGAAAGACTGCTGTCAAATTCAACAGTCCTAGACGAGTTTTGAATGTGTAACATGTTTTAGTTTTCAAATAAATTTAACACTTGTAATGTTACAAGTGTTAACAATGTTTAAAATTGTTCATTCGCTTTGGGAAAATCTTATCTCCAAATTTTTGACAAAGGGTCGATGAAAGGTATTTAACTAGTCATAGTTTGCAAAGAGCAACAAAGTCACTAAACTTTCCACTTGACATGTTAAATATTGAGCCACAAAATTTCTGATTTCAATTCCTCTATTTCTTTAGTAAAACTGTACCGGTGAGTAATCTGAATTAAATTCACCTCTCCAATGCAATTATCACAAATATCTGATAAGTTTTTGTATAAAAGTAGCCACCGTATGCGTGGCGTGAACATAGACGCATTGTTGAGTTTGTGCGGACAATCCATCAAAATGAGGTGCCTTTCACTTCTGATTGTTTTTCTTTTCGTTTTCCTCTCAAAAGGTATTGCTCAAAGTTAATTTCGTAATAAAGTATTTCGATTTATTTAAGCCTGCGAGGAGGAAAATTATATACCGACTCTTAATCATGTGCCTTCGAACCAACACAATGTGAATAAGCGACAAGTTCCTGCGTATATTTACCCGTTAGAGCCACCTTCGCTATCGACAACGAAAAAAGTGACGACTACAACTACATCGCCAAAGACTACGACTAAGAGAATTGCACCGAAAAAGAAAGAAAATTGCCGCAATGGAGAGATGCGAAGGTATTTGCGCTAAATGATAATATTATTAAATTGCAAACTTCTTTTGATAGACATTTCACAGATTGTCAGAATAAATATCACTACTGTTTAGGCAGCAATTGGATCGAGCTCTCTTGTCAAAGTTCTAGTCCTTTACTTCAGAGCAAGTTTGCATTGCTGGGTTTGTCTCAGTATCAAAGCGATCTTGCCAAAGTTTGTTGCCCTAAGCCTGGAATTTTACGTCGATCAGTAAGAGAAACAGAAAAAAAGAAGCACCATTCCACGACCACCATGATTCCCGTTGAGTTTGAATGTACGCCAGGAGCGGTCGGAGCTAATTTACGGGATTGTCGATCGTTTTACATTTGCGACAAAAGTGGAGTTTGGATGCAGAATCAATGTCCATTAGGTTCAGCGTGGAACAAGTATCTTAAAAAATGTGACGACCCTTTATTTGTGGAAGGATGCGAGCATCTGACAACTACAACACCGCGCCCGAGGTGCCAAATATGTTCGGCTTGTCCTCGCTTTTGCGAGGATCAAATTACACCATGTTGTCCAGAGGGAGATCATCAAAAACCAAGTGGCTATTTAGGACAGTATCCAGTGAAAGATTCAAATTCATGGGATGTTTTTTCTTCGTATAAAGCGTAAAATTTTATCATCTTTTTTTCAATGTTTACCTATGCATTTTTAAATTTTATGAGTGAAAAAAGAAATGTTATCACAAAATTTTATGTAACAATTATTTATGATACACAACTTGTGAAAAAATCGACAATATCAATCGATAACAACTGACAAAAAATAAAAAGTTAGTTTAATTAACTTTAGTTAGAGAAAAATTAGTTTTTTTTTTCTGCGTTTGATTTCAATAGGAGAAAAAAAGGAATTTAAATATGGAGAAATATATTTCTCGCAATTCAATAAATGTTTTTTGAAAGTTAAATTTCAATATTGGTTGATACCGAATATTCTAACTTTGTGAAATTGAGGAAGCTTTGGAAGTAAAACCAGAAGTAACGCGGTAAAGTTAATCACGAAATGAAACGAATCGTATTTCGTATAAAAACTTGTCAAAAAGAATCTGAAAAAAAAGCGAGTGTTTAAAGAAAAATTTTAGAGAAAAACAAAAGCGCTTACAATATAATAGGAAACACGGTTAAAAATTTACGCGTGGCAGTGAATTGAGCGCCGTCATCGATCTGTTCCCAATGAGTTAAATCGCTGACCGAGCCTTGATCACCAGTTTCCCACGGCGTTCCTAGCAAACGATGAAAACAAAGTAACAAAAGTTGATCGTTAAAAATGCTTAAGAATGGTTTTGCAATAAAATAGTGAACAGCTGAAAATGTTTCTCTTTAACAACAAACACGAACATAAAAGACGTCATTTAGCTGCAAAAATAAATTTATTTGAAAAGAAAGTTTTTTTTTTTTTGCAATGAATTTTCAATTACAATTATTACTGAAAATTAGTTTGTGTGTGTGTATGAAAATCATTATGATTAGGCTTAAAGCGATTTCAATTAGCAGTGATCTAAAAAAGCTCGTGTGTTTCACAATGCGAAGCAAAACATATGAAGCGAATGCTATTATTTTAAGAATGTACACAAATAATTGTAAATTAGAAAAAGTAATCGTGAAAAAATAAGGAAGCGAACGGAGAGTAAAAAGTGAGGAAGAAAGAGGTGAAAGTGAAACAAAAAAAGAAAGCGAACGTACCTTTGATTAAATGAAGAAATATGAACATAGCCTAAAGAAAAAGAATATTTTTTTTCAGCTTTAGTTTATTATGCGAATGAAAAATGGCAAACGGCAAAGAGAAATACCGTATTGTGAAGAACATTGGTTAATGTCCACGACCAGGCGACGGTTAAAAACGGTATCGAAAGTAGCGCGAAATGAACCAACAAAACGGTCAAACTGTACGTGATCCACATTCCGCGAGAATTGAGCCATCCGCTGTTCGGATTCACTTCGCCCGGATTGAATACCATCATTTTCGCTGCGTTTCGGTTACGCGAATTAATCGCTTTTCGATGCGTCGTCCACTCGCCGCACACACGAAAGCGGAGAGCGACTGAGAGAAAGAAGCGATTTAAGCGAGTACAAAATGCGGGCGAAAGAAAAACGGTGCAATTGGCGAATTAGAATTGAAGTGATAAAACGAATTCGAAAGCGGAGTTTGTTTTGTGGCTGCTATTCGCGACTGCTTTCGAACACTTTTCGCAAAACACTTGTTTACGCATCGAAAGCACACAACATACACACACACGCTTCGAGCAGCTGCTTTGCTGGCGACGACTCGTGTTTCGCGAATTCAACTCATTAATTCGCTGTTTCAATGCTTCGCAAACGAACAAACTTTTCCGCGTTCGACGCCACTGCGCGCTTCCGACTGTTCGCTGCTCCGCACGAAGCTTTTTTAGTTACCGGCCGCGGACGCGTTTTCA